>VZRM01001489.1:1137878-1191611 GCA_013397955.1 Grantiella picta
ATATATATATTTTTTTTTTAAGACATTCCAGAATCAACTTTTCCTTTTACTGTTCTACCTGGGATATAGGTCAGACGGTCAGAATAACTGACCCTTCCTTTTTCTTTTTTCTTTTAAGTATCCTCAAATTTCTCACAAACTTTGTTGTATGATCACAGAATCTAATGTTTCTGTGGTCCCCATGGGGATGTTTACCATATTATTTTGTAATCTTGACCAATCTCAGATGCATCTATATTCTATATTTTGTTCCAAAACGGCAGGAAACCATTTTAATCGACATTTCCAATACTCCAGCCTGCTTTGAAAATACAGAAGTACTGATGATGATTGCTAAATAAGTTTCTTAATCATTAAAGAACCTTTCATGGCAGCTGCTTTCTTTCATGCTTCAAAATTTTCAGATGTACTTTTTCTAGCTTTTCCTTCTGTAAAAGACAGGCTTCGTGTGATTTGTTCTTTCTTTTTTCTGAATTCCATTTTTTTTTGTTAGACATTGTAGTTTCCAATGAATTTGCGCCTCATCCACATCCTCCCCAATGAGAGATTATTAAAAAAAAAAAACAAACAAAACAAAAAACTACTCCCTTTTTGCCAGAAATATTTTAACGTAGTCATCTTTGCCCATTTGAAATTTCTCCTCTATTTTCAGTAGGAAAAAATGTTTACGCATGAGTATACACATGCTTATAAGAGGCTTTATATACAGCTGCATTTTAGTGTTGTGTAAAGTGATAGTGTGTGATGTACTGTGGCTTCTCCCCCCGCGTCAGGCGCTAGCCCCGCAGTCACCCGGCAGCAGGCCAGCCGCCGCGACCCCCCGGCGCTGGATCGGGCCTGCAGTGAGTCCCGCGGGGCAGCGCGGGGTGCCTCGGGGACGGAGACCGGCAGGAGACGGGGCGATGTGGAAGAGATGCAGTCTCGCAGGTCAGAATCCAGTGNTGAAAGAGATGCAGCGTCGCAGGTCAGAATCCAGTGGTTTATTAGGTAGGAACGGCGGGGCGGAGAAGGCAGATGGAACCGGGAAGGGACGAGGGGGAGGAAGCGGCTGGATTCAGGATGCAGAGAGCCCAGAAAAATTCCGAACACGGGGTTAAGAAGGGGGAGCAGAATGGGAGGGGTTTACACAGGAGAACCAACCGGGACGCGAGGGAAGCAGGATTGACAGGGACGCCAGGGAATGGGGACGCGAGGAGGTAAGTTACAGAATTTTGAAACCCCATGGTAAAACTCAGCTACATGGAACAAAGAGGAACTTTCTAGCTTTTAACTCCATATAGAGGATAGAAGGGAGGAGATGTGCAGGGCCAATGAACTTGTTCTCTGATGCATATTAAGGATGCTAGCTGCAAGGTGTCCTGGGCGAGCATCTCTTTGTCACCCTAATCAAAGGTCTGCTCCCACCCAGGGCTCTTCCTCGGTTTCATTTGCATCCAAGCTCATCTGAGCCAGAGCCACTGCTACAATGTACAATAAAGACGAGGTTTAAACACTGTTATTAGTAAATATATTAAATGTTTAAAATGATGATGTAACCTACATATGCGTGCAATAAATCAAAGTTCACTTACTATCTAAAATATACATAAAGGTGCAATCAAATCCATGTTCTTCATAACTGGGCTTTTATATCCTTCTGAATGGAGAACTTATGAAAAAAATTAAGTTACAAGAAAAGAATATTTAAAGTTCTTTATTTTCTAGAGATAATACATTGTTCTTTGTGTTCATTGTTCAAAAATGTTTCTGTTTTTAAAACTAAAGCAAAAGTAAGAGCGAATAAGTAACCACTCAATCACACAACACAATTTTATAATCTCCATTTAACAAACATAATCTTTTAAAATATCTTTATCTAGACCTGCCTATCACTCTATGATTTAATCACAGATGTATCACCCTCATCTCAGTAGTATGTGTGTGATCAAGCTAGTAGTTCTATAAAGAGGTAGTTCTTTTTAAGTAAATCAAAGGACTTCAAAAAATTCATTATATGGACGCAACATTATGAAATATAAATAAGTAAGAAAGTAAGGCAGTGAGAAAAAAATGAAAGTAAGCTTGAAATCTGTTTGGAAATCCTTATAAAAAAGGAAAAAGAAATCACACAGGGAAGTATATTTAAGCTAAACTTTGGTGGGATCATATTTTTCTTCATTACTCAATTCTGTATCCTGCTTTTGTTTGATCATTTATTTGAGTACAAAGATCTAAAACTCTCAGCTTGGTTTGGTCTACTTAACTATGGCAACACGTGCTAGACCAAGATTTAAAGGACCTGTTACAGGTTAGTACAAGCGAGACTGTTTCCAGTCAAGTGGGTCAGAATTCCAAAATATGAGAGGTTCAGCATACATTGTTTTCAAATTAAAGGAACATACCCTTCATTAGTCCTGCAAATTTCTTGACCTGGATATTTTTATAACCATACACTTTTTATAGTATACATTAGTCAGACATGGGCTGTATCATTGTACAGAAATCATATACAGTTTTTAATCAAGCAATGACTTATATTCCTCAATTTTTTCAAAGATTTATTTGAAAAATATGTTGAAAGATACAATGTTCCTTTTCCCCCCCTCTTTTTAAACTATAAAAAGGTTTACAGGGAGACAAACAGACAAAAAAAAAATGACAAGAGAATGCCTGTTCCCATGATAGAGTAATGAAAGCACTTCATTTTCAAAAGTTGGTACAGAGAGGAAATATATGTGCAATTTACAAGAACTTCAGCAGAACTTGTATGTGGAGCTTAACATCATTTGCCTCGCCTAAAGTACAAAGCAATATGGATTACATTTTGTAAGCCAAAGGTTTGACAGAAAACTAACAAGTAATAAAAATCAATGCAAGTGCTTGGGCTCCATGAAAACTAAATATAGTTAAAGCCAGATCTTGGAGGACAGCAAGTACCTTTTTTGAGCAATGAACACTAATATGACATAAAAACATGAACATATTCACAGACTTCTATATTCCTATGCTTTCTGGGTTTGAGCATTTTGCAGTAGCTCCTCAGTACCCTGATGGAGTGCTGTCCTGGTGCCAGTGCTATAGCTGTCAAATGCAAGAATTAAATAATTCCTGCTATTCTGTGGCAAATGGCATCACCTGCCATAAGAACATGTGACAATATTTAGAGTTGAAGAGTCCTTTCTTACAACTACTGGAAAAAAAAAAAGGTGAGAAAAAAAAGGCTGAAAATGAATTCAATATTAATGTAAAAGTGGTAGCTTACCCCTTAACATTCACATTAGAACTGATTTACTTTTCCCTTTCCTAAGAAAAAGTGTTACAGGCCAGTATTCATTAAATGCACAAATGAATTCTAAAACTAGAATTTGTTCTCAAAGACAAGCACAAGACCTTTTTTATCCAACAGCATAAGGCAAATGGAGCTCCGGTAGATTGATGGAATCTCAGCAAAGGAGTAGATGTGTCCAGTTCTCTCATTTTTCTCACTTGATACTGTACTCTTGAGCTATGGATACTTTTCATCCAATTAGAGTCCACCAGGATCATAGAATCATAGAAGGGTCCGGGTTGGAAAGGACCTTAAAGAAAAATTTAGTCCCAACCTTTCTGTCATGGCCAGGGCCATCTTCCACTAGACCAGGTTGCTCAGGTCTCCATCCAACTGGATACAGGAGGAAAAGACATCAGCAAGGCAGTAAACTGTGAGCAGATGGGAAACATTTGAAAAGGTGATAATTTGGAATAGAGAAATGAATACATCGTGATTCCCCATACTGATGGGGTCCGAAAGCTCAGCACAATGTGCTAGAAAAATTAAGTTAAGGGCATCTAAAGAACGAGACCAGAAGAAAAGATTTAGAATGATGATATCCTGAGAATTTGGGAGAACAGGGATAAAACCAATTCAGATTCCTAGTGATTATTCAAAAAATGTAGAAGGCAGATCAAGAGATGTTAGACTTGAAAATACTCTTATAAAATGATGAATGTCTAGAAGAAGGAGGTTTTCAGTGCTGATGAAATAAATAAATAGAAAGGCTTCAGGTCACGAGCTCAAATACAGACTAGAACATAGAGCCAGCAATAAGTGTTAGAACATGTTATAAAGGCAGTTTCAGATGGAGTGGATGACATGGAAAATGAAGGAGTATGACCTGAGTACAAACAGAAAAATAATGAAAGCCATTTATTTAACCCATCATTTAGAAATGGAAGGAGTGTGCATTGTTGTTTATGGAGCAAAGAGGGTCAGTAGTCACATGAGACACAGGAGAAATGTCTTGAAATAACTGACTGTAGATGCCTCTCTGTTTATAAAATTAGTTGCCTGTACTTATATGCACAGTCATACAGTCTGAAGTTCTAACCAACTTCCTACTTTGTGAACACATTATTGCCAATATTACAGATTAATATAATGCAACCACAGTACACTCCAGAATTTTTTTTAAAGAAGTATTGGTAAGATGCAATTGTAGTTTATTTTCAGTCAATTTGACAGTTTTCTTTTTAGCTTGACTATTCCTAGAGGCTTATTTTAGACTGAAATGACAATGTGGTATACAACTTCTTGATCATCCTTGCAAGGTATTGCTTGCCTTATTATCAGATGAATATATTTCCTCAGCTTTCCCTCAAAGAAGGAAAAATGTCTCTGATCTACAAATAATTGCCTTAATGAGGCGATGAAACCTTATTGGTTGTTTAAGTGTTTAACATTTAAGTGTGATTATTAAACAAATCTTAAAAATACATATGATAGTAGCCAATAAAGGCAAAAATTATAGGAATAGCCATCATCATGAACGCTATAATACTCCCAGTGAAGGACTCCAGATGCTGACCACTCAAAGTAGCAAAGTCCACCTCTAACACTAGTGTGAAAACACCAGCTCCAGGATCTAGTGGAGAAAAGGTGATTATAACACCTAGAAAAGTGCTAGAAACTAAGGAGTGAGTTACAATTTTAATTGTGTTTTTGCTATCATTATGACTTTTTCTGAATATGAGTACTCTACCTGCATTATTATTATTTTCTTTTTTCCTGCAATAATTTTATCAAGACTATTAAGGCTTTGCTAGCAGTAAATTGTTGGCTCTAATTGCATATCTGTAAACTGTGCCTACATTTTTGCCTCTAAATTATACTTTGAATGCAGCAACAATACCTTTGCATTGACGTTTTTAAATTTCATATGGGAAAAAATCTCTTAAATTCGTTATGTTTACTGGAAGGCTATACAGTCATATTCTGGATGGAATGTTGGCAATTGATGGCATTGTTTGCATTAAAAGGTATAGGAATAAATTAAGTGTGTAAAGCTCTCATTGATCCCCTATATTATACGTAAGATTTCTTGAAGAATTTGAAACGTTGAGATGTGTATTTATGGCATCTTGCATTTTCCCTGTACTCTCTTCTCCTCACAAAAAGCTGCAATTCTAGATTATTATATGATACTGATGTAGCCACCTACATTTCTCTTCCAATGGAGTTTGCGGATATGTTTTATTTTACGTTTGCTTGTGAAATCAACTTTTTTAATACACTTCTAATACAATAGCAAAAACTAGCAAAATTCTAAACAAAGGTGGGCTAAACAATATTTCACTCGGCTGTACTTACACTTATTTTTATCCTAATTTTGAGGCCATCTGTCAAACTTACATCCCTCATGCAGGTCCCTTACCATGTATTTTCAGTGCTATGCTGCTTCTTATGGTCAAGGGCCTCTGTAGAGAACTTCAAATATTTTTAGAAAACACTTAGTCCTCAGTATTTCTAAGTTTCAATCTTTAAGATTATGAGAATGTTAGTCAATCTGTTCAAGACCTTTGTGAAATATGTTCTAGTTTGTAAAGCTGAATCAAACAGCATAAATGAATTTTCCAAAGAAATAGAGAGAAATGGTGTGAGGTAATATTTGCATTCCAAAGTCTTTTGATCTTGCCAGGTGAACAGCATCCCACACAGAAAGAAAAGAATATGAGCACACCAGTTCTACAACTTGCCATGAAAGCTATTTCTTCCAATGCAAAATAAGGTCATTATGTTAATATCTGTACATAGAGATACACAGAAGAGGGAAAGGATAAATTGTGGCCAATTGTATTGTAAATGTAGTATTTCTGCATGTATGACCATTGTTTTCAAAAGAGGAATACTGGATGCTTTTCAAATTCACCAGAATTTAAAACAGAAAAATACAATCCATAATCCATCTTTACCTTGTTTTTATTATATCAGTAGGATGTGAATTAGCATAAATCTTTAATAAGGAAGCTACCAGAGTAAAACTTATAGCTTGTAGTACAGGGACTTGCTAGCCCAGGGAGAGAATGAGCAATGTGTTATGTCGGGGAAAACAGTATGGGATTAGTCTAAAGTGGCACACTTTCATTTTTCTTCACCATTTAGGTGACAGAGCAGCACATCTTTAATCCTGAACCTGTAGGTAATAGAATGCACTTCTATATATGTGAATTCTACAGGTATATGCCTTATTCCAGAATGAAAGTTCCTCTTCCTCTAAAATGGCTCCAAGTGGAGTTTTCTAACTGGGCTTGAATCTTCATGGGTATTTAATGTAGCAGGTTTATGGATCCTCCTAAGCTGAGGAAAAATTTTCCTGAGGAAAATATGCCTTCTCTAGAGGTCTTTTTTTGCCTGCTATATTTCAGGTGTCTGTAGCAGTTTATAAATATTATAAGTCTTTGGGAAAAAGGAAAAAAAAGGTCATTTACAGTGATTCATGTTAGCCACACAAAACAAGAGCAATCAGTTTGCCATTTTACGTAACACACATATCACTCAGCTCTATCTCACAAACGCACTGCAGCTGTTCTTTAGGTTAGTTAAGGCTGATTTAAATGTGCAGTTAAGAAGTAATCTCTAATTCCTCTTAAATATTTTGATTTAATCCCTGCTCACATATGGATACTATTTTTTTTCAAAATATATTTTTGCAGTCTTAAGCAGAAACCATTATTTTGGTTTATTTTCTTTTGCATTGAGATGATATGTTTAGGTGCACAATTAGACCTGATAGAAGCCACATAAATATCTGTGTTTCTGATTGCCACTTTCTGTTTCAGTTTCTTTGCCTCTGTTTAATAGTTTTCTTGATATTAAATTCTTTTTTTTTTTTCTGATGTGTTAAAAATCTCCTATCCAGGCTCGGACAGTTCAGTAAAGAAATCTGAGTCAGAGAGAAGTATTCAGGGCTGCCAAGAAACGTGAATATCACCACAAGCAAATGACAAGACTGTTGGGGATGACATTCTCTTGGAAAATGATCATGAAAGAAACTCTGTGGTCATCCTGCCTCCCAAACAAGAACATGTACAACATCACACAATTTAATGTTCTCATGTTTGGAAGTGATGTTCTGTAAATGGGCTATGATAGAAGCTGCAGCTTTGCATGTGAGTGTTATTTTTATCATGTTTTGGATTCATACAGCATTTTTATTCTGTATTGTATATAAAGCTATTACGAAATTGGAAAAAAATAATTGTTTCAGCACATGATAACCAAATTAATTAATTGGTTTTAGACTACTGATCTGTTTTACAGTTTACATTCAGAAAACCTGAATTTTAAAAGTGTTTTTATACAGCTTTATTTATTATATATATATATTATAAATGAGCAGCTATACCTCTTAATCTGTACTGCTACTACAATATCATCATGAAGACCCTCATTCTGTAAGATACTGAAGTAGACATTACTAATTTGAGTATTTAACGAAATCTGAAGCATCAATATTGTCCCCCTAAGTAGAGAACATATTGATGTTGATACACTTTTTATATAGTGTTCAATGCTCTTGACCAAATATTTATATTTAAGGAATATGCAAGATATATAAAGACAACATTTTTTTGGTTAATTTTGTCAGGCAGTGTTAACTGCCTGGTTTGGATCCTGGTTTGTATCATACTATCTCCATGGTTGTTTCTATTACCCAAGCATGCTGTAAAGGAATAATATTACTGTGAAACATAAGTAATATTAGTATAAGAAGGACACATACCTGCTAGAGTGAGTCCAGAAGAAAGCCACAGAGATGATCAGAGGGCTGGAACACCTCTCCTATTAAGAGAGAGCTGGGATTTTTCAGCCAAGAGAAGAGCCAACGTAGTTATTGATTTCATCATTCTGCATATTACACACAAACTATTACAAACATGCACCACGAAAAATATTATTGTTACTTTCAAAAATTTGTCCAGAAATGCACAAATTGCTTCAATTTCTTCTTTATTGCACTTATCAAAATAATAATAATTCACATTCTTGCATTCCTTTGTCAAGATATGGTCACTAGTACATATCTATGATCAACTTGGGTGGAATAAGTGCTAAAGTCTTCTGAAACATTTACAAGAGTAAAATACGCAAGTGGAAACAAGTACTGAATCTCCATATTTTACTGAATTTAGAATTTTAGCATACTACTTGAAAACCTAAACCAAAAATTACACCTAAGAAACTTCTTCACTTCACCACATTTCACCTTGCTTCACATTTTAAAAATATTACTATTATTTCTTCTGATTATTATTATTGTTGTTATTCTTATCATTATTATTATTTTCTGAATGTAAAAAGTACAAAGTCCTATATTCCCAGATTTAAACTATGCCTATAGAAATTAAATCTCAGTCTGTGTAAATCAAAGGTTAATCAAAGGTTATTTGTACATTTCTAACTAGGCTGTGGTGTGCCCTTGTCATGTTAGTGTTTTTCTGTGAAATACAAAATAAGAAACTGTGGCATTGACTTCAGTATATGTTGAAAAAAACAATAAAATACTTAGAAGAGAAAGAGCCCTGACTAGAATGTTTTCAGTAGTGTTTCTATCTAGAATTCTATCTAGATTTCTATCTCAATTAGTGTTTCAGATATACATCACACCTTTCTTTACAGTTCAGGTACACTTCTGCAAGTAGAGCACAGCAGCTTCATATTTCAGTTCATTACTTAAGTCAAACCCCACGGTGTCTCTACAAAGTAGGTTTCAATTTGTTTTATTCAGTTGATTTCACCTGTCTGGGGAATTCTCTTTGGAATTTAAAACAAGCCCAGAGGGCTGTCTTACTGAAAGATAATGACAAAAAGAGAAAAAGCACAAAGTTCTTGTGCTGAGCAACAGTCATAATTTACCCTTTCATCATATAACAATATAGTAAATGAATATGATGAACTGTTTCCAAGTAGCAGCAGAGATTTGAAAAAATTTGACACAAATACTATACTACTATTTTATACTTTTTAAGTTGCTGACATTTTTTATGGCCTAATTCTTTTTGACAAATGCAAGGCAGAAACTCGCCATTAAATGGGAGAGTAGGCAGAGGTGCTATTTCAACAGTTAAAAGAGTTTTCCGATCTCACAGGTTGTTAAAAACATGTCCTAAGAGAAATTTCCTTGACTTATCTATCTTTTCTGGTCATTTTACCATCTCACAGAGTCCTCTGGCAATTGGAGGAGCTGATGCATGAAAAGTTCATACTCAAAATGTCTTTAGTACATTTTGTTTTCTTGGCTTATAATTTATCTTAAAGCAAAGAGAAGCAGCAAGACTAGGAAGCTCTCTAGCTCTACAAAACTGTGTGTTGTAGAGTAACCAGGTTTCATGGACCTCCATTTAAAAACATTTAACACAATGGTCCTAGAACTTCGTTTACTCATTCTGCTTTGAAAAGTAATAGGAAGTTCTGAAAGGCTTTCTATCCTCTCAAAGCACCATGAAAAACATAACATGATTCATAGAACTCTGACAGCAAAATTACAGTAATAATTTATTGACATAAAAAACCTGGTTTTTTAACCAGTGACAATTGGTCTCGTCAATAAAATAAACAAAGTTTTACAGAGCCAAAAGATGGAAAAAAATTCAGAGATAACACAATGTGTCAAAAAGTTAAATAAAAATATTTTTATCTGTCAAGCCTCATTAGGAAGGACTACATTTGCTCTAGTGTTTTGCATGACATGCCATTGGTATAAGGCATTCTCAGCAATCTTAAAATGATAATAAGAGGTAAAATCTTTCTATACTAAAAAAACTTTAACCTGATTCTTGTAGACACAAACTTTTTCATCTTGTTCTCTGCAGCTGAGATGTTTGCAAGGGTTTCTAACCTTTGAGTGAAATGTCTTTGATATTATCTTCAGCTTGTAATGAGACAAAGAAGATACCAGAAATGGGACCAAGGGAAAAAGACAGGAAATCGAGCAAGAAAGAAAAAGAAAAAAAAAAAAAACCGATAAAAATCAAACCCAAAGTACAGTATGAAACAGACAGGGCTTAACAGTGTATTACATTGAAATTATTTTGAATGTATGTGGCAAAAAGAAGGAGATTGCTCCCTGTTACCAGCACAGAGGCTGCAGTCTGAGTCACACTGTCCTGGAAATGATGACCTCAGGTGTATGAGGTGTAAAGACATCATCGGATAATTAAGAACTTACAGTGGTAAACATCTTGTTATTGCCTTAAAATTCTTGAACAAAGGAGGGTACTCATAATTGTAACATTTCTAGAGTGATTTCTTTTAAAGAACACACTCTAAATATGTCATTATGTTATTATTGCCAGCATTTGACTCAACAACATGTGCATGTTTCTCAGACTAAACCTTTTTTCTGGTTTCTTTGGCGTCTGAATATGTTTATAATGAAATACTAAGAAATTATTAACTTTTAATGGAACAGAAAAATACTTAAGTTGAAATTTTATTCATAAAACTCTTGTTTTCACTATAAATGTGCTCATATTTCTGGTAAACACAGGAAAAGTCTGTAAGCAAACATTTTATATTTTTTGAGGTTTTTAAGAATTAAATAATGAAAAACACACTTAGAACCTTGAACATAATGGAAAAGATGTTATTTTGTTCAGAACGCATTAACAAAATGGGATATTTTTAACCAATACTTAAAATTATTCATATATTTTTTGGGTTAGTAATGTGCAGCATGAACAGTTTCAGACAACAGAGCCACATCTTTCCACGGGAGGCTAATCTAAAGGTCAACACTTATGGAAAAGAACTTGTGAAGGTCAAATGCAGTATGAGAGAAGATTCCAAATAAAATGAACCATAGGCAAATATAAATACTTCCTTGGACATTTATTACAGAATGTTAATAAAATGAGAAGCCAAATAGCGAGCAACCTTTGGGGTTAGACTTTCACGGGCATAAGGATTTCACTACTCTCAAAAATTTCTGTGGCCCTCGTCTTGAAAATGATCAGAGTTTTGCTATTTGATTTAAATTTATGAGGGAATCCAGATTTTACTGAAGTGTCCTAAATGGTGATCTCAACCATTCTCCAGTAGGTAGCAGAATTCACACTCACCAATTCTGTCCTGGGGGAGGTTTTTAGTTACATAATTATTTGTGGTTAGAAATATGCCACCAATTGTACCTATGTATCACTTAAGCTTAGTAAGAGGAAGAAGAGAGACATTAGAAATTTACCAAGAGAAAGAGTGGGACCCTGAAATACATGTTTAACTTCTGCTACTAAGGATATATTATTCTCCATAAATTAGCTATTTTTATGATCATTTTTCCATAATGTAATCTCATATATAGAGAAAGTCCAACATAATACTTGTATAAATCATAAGTATTTCTGGGATTGCTAAATGACACCAAAGCCAGATATAAATGCTAATTAAGTATCTTATAAACATCAGAACTTCCAGACACTGGAAGTGTCTGGAACAATTCACTCAAGGGGTTGATTTCACAAACTCCAAAACATCTAGTATTTCCTGTAACAAAGGCAGCTAACTGCCTAGGAGTAGTACACGTTTTACAGTGATCACCGTGAAGATACGTCAAGCAACATATATTTATTTAATAGACTTTCATGGCTGACTTTCTTTTCAGGTAGTTCACGTGAATTTTCAAAATGGCTGTCAGTAGTTCAGACATTCACATTAAATTTCAGTTCAAGAAGCTACATAGGAGTTTCTTTTACTTTGTGAATAACTTTATATGCACACCACATTTTCACTGTTTATTGTTATAATTCTTTTAAAAAATAAGCATTGCACCCCCAGAAAAAGCTAATTCATGAGACATTAGTTTGTTGGCAATGACCTGTTATATGCTACCATACCCTCTTCTAATTAATGCTCATTTCTTTGTGCTTGTTTTTAACAAAGACCATTGGCCAAGATAAGATCTCTGAAAGTTTAACCCAGGTCTTACCTACCTGAGAGTAACTTGATCTTTGTTTATATAGTCTACTTATAGGAGATTTCTTCTCCTTTATAATGACCTCTTTAATAAAAATAATTTACAGTGGTAAATTGAGTTTATACCTTATGGTTACTATTTGGATGTCATATTTACTATAAAGACATCAAAATAATTTTATAGAAATTGTTTCTGGGAATCAAATCTGTGTTCTTTATCATCAAAAACCAGTGAAGTCTTGCAGTATGTTGCTCTGTTGTCTGTACTGCATTGCAGCAGTAACACTGTAGTAACACAGAGTGCTTAAACTCCCTGCTCCACTCTTTGTTGTGATTTAGGGCACCTTGGACATCAGTGCCAGTACATGCAAGGCACAGTGGTAGATTTCCATAGCATGCAAGGAGAAATTCGCATTAGCCAGCAAAAATACCATTACACAGTGCTGTTGGGCATAAGTACCTGTCTTTTCAACAAGCACCATCTCCAGCCTGACTTGTCACATGCAGAGTTCTGCAAAGGTTCAGCTGAGCATAAAGTTTTTTTTTTGCTGTGAAGAGACATCTACCAGAGATAGAAATGTTCTCCATAGCAGGGGAGACAGTACTATATTACCTCTCAGCAAAAATAAAAGCCTAAGTTCACTAAAATTAGATATGGTGACCACTCAAAGAGACATGTCATTAGATGGCAAAGACAGAAATGGTAGTGACAAGAAAAGAATTCACTCAAGATCATTGGCTGCTAGAAGGATAAATACTCCCTAGTTCACTGAGAGTCTGGGAACTGTTTGGTTGTAGCTCACTGTACTGAGTTCTGTGGATGTAATTACTGGTTAGTGATGGCTTGAGCTGGTCACACTAACAGTGTTTCCCTGCTCTAGAAGCTCAGCTGCCCCAGCAGCAGCCAGTAACTGAATTTTAGGAGTTATTTATCTTTGCCAAATCATGTCACTTTTTTTCACTTTCCTTGGTACAAGATACCAATCTTCAGTACCAGCTGGAGCACAAAGCCTCTGAGTTTGGAACTAATACAGGACCAGTGCTATCTGATGGCTGTTGAAATTTTCCTGTAATACACAGCATGTTTTCCCTGTTTCCATTTCTTCTGTGTTTTTCTTGCCCATCAGCAACTGTGCTTGATGTCAAACTGTTCCGAACTACATCAGAAGAATAAGTCTAACCTTACCATGAAATGACTTTTGCATAAATATTCTTCTAGGACAATTCTGTGAGCAACAATATTTATATGTTTAGCAGATAGCATTAAACCCAACATTAGGACTGACAACTAAATACGTTTAATTT
This sequence comes from Grantiella picta, assembly GCA_013397955.1. Taxonomy (NCBI): domain Eukaryota; kingdom Metazoa; phylum Chordata; class Aves; order Passeriformes; family Meliphagidae; genus Grantiella; species Grantiella picta. The sequence continues at coordinate 1,151,389 of VZRM01001489.1, forward strand.
TGAAACCTGCAACAAATTAATGTTATTTGCAACTGAACTCAAACAAGAGACATAATGGATACTCAAAAATTGTATTTTGAATTGTGGGAGAACTATATTTATTATTGCATGGGAACTTTTCAACCTTAGACTAAAACTAATTTTTATCTTCTAATACTTACATTAGCAGCGGGGGAATCTCCCTAAGATTTTGAGCTTAGCCTTCTTAGACGGCATAAAACATTTTCTTCCAATTCTTTGTCCTGCATAAATTTAGAACACTAACAAACATACTTCCAGTCAGAGCAAAGGCTTAAACAATCATAGTGCTAAACTGGCTTGCCTTGAGTCTACCTAACACAACTACCCTCTGTTTTTCATTGCTTCTTTTCTCTATTTCCTTGCCATTATTTTTTCTTTTACTCCACTTTTGTGTCCCTCTAATCTGTGTTTGTATTATACACTCTTCTTCTGTCAGTTTTATGCATCACTGATGCCTCCAGTGCTTTGTTTTGCTCTCTTGTAGCACCTGTTCTTCATGTTCTTTTGCACATTTGCTCTTGGCTTTCTTAAATTTTAGAATATTATAATGCTGTACTAACCCCCTATATCCACCACAACCCCCAAATGAAAAACTTAACTCCTCCTTTTCAATATTTTCCTACTTTTCCCTTCTACTGTGTAATACAGAAAATAATATTGATTCTGTTTTCTTACTCCAGGACAGAAACAAGAAGATCTGAGGAGAGGAAGGGAGGGAGGGAGAAAGGGAAGGAGGGAGGGAGGAGAAGAAAGGTGTCACTAGTTAGTTCTTCTAAGATCTCATGGGTGTCAGGGGAAGAAAAAAATAGAAAATGGGCTGTACAAACAAAAAAAAGAAATTAATAGCTCAGAAGCATTTCCTAGGGAGCTGACAAGCAACCTTTCAGTACATGTTGGCTAGAAGAAGTAATTGCAAGTCATTTGGGCCATATATTGCTCCTTGACTTTCTTTTGAAGCTTCTTTCAGTTACTGTTGACATTCATCTTACCATTACAAACCTGAAGCTCTTCTTTGAGGTTAGTAGAAGCAATTCAGAAAACTGATGTTTTTTTCACACAACTATTGCTCTACTTTTGCTGTAGCTCTGGCAACTAATGGTGTTCACAGTAGGAAACAGTAGAAGCTATTTATTATTTTCTAAACATATCAGGTATTAGGAAAAAACCCTGAACCTGAAGGTGAACTTTCCCAATGTTGACTTTCCGGTCAAGAAATCCTACTAATACTGCAATTTAGATCACCCTACTACAATTAAAACTAAAATGACTCCTGACTAACACTGTTCCTTGCTCAAGCAAAAAAAAAAAAAAAAAAAAAAAGTAATTATAAACCAGCTTCATGATGACTGAGCTGTTAACTAACAATTTTTTTAATGAACAGAGTTTGGATAAGATTTGAGATCTGTTAAGTATTACAAAAAATATGAAATCCATAAGTCAAATCGGTCTAAAAATAAAACCTGAGTTGAAAAGCAATTTTGCAAAATACAAACACTTTATTGAGAATGTATTATTTTTGTGGGATGGAATAATTTATTTGCAAATTTGATTTTTCTCAGCTGTCTACCTTGTAGTGCAATATTACTTGAAATGTAGTAATTTAGAACTGAAAGTGTTGTATTTATTTTCTGGATAAAAATATATCATTTTCTCTCCCTTGTAAAATCCTTTTATAACTCTTATACATACTTATATATACCAATAAGTATATATATGTGTGTGTATATATACATATATATATATATTAAAAAAAGTACTTTGTTCCAGATACTAAAAAGAGTAAATTTTAAGTATTTGTATAAATATTGCCTAAATTCTGTTCTCTCCATAAGTAGTACTGTATTATGAGCTACATCCACTGTCCTATAGGGCCTTTTACATTACAATCCAGTAAAGATTGTCTTTAACCCTCAATTTTGATAATAAAATCATTGGGAAACTTGAGAAATAATGAAAATCAGATTAAAGATAGTAATAATTTTGAGTATTTTCAAAACAATTACAGTTTAAAAAATATCTCAGTTAAGGTAAGAGATGTTTTCCTAAATGCACACCTTCACCTTTTACTCTGGAAAATGTACTAGTAGGTATGAAAAGAAATTGTTTCTCCTGTAAGCAGTATTTTAATATTGCTGTAGAAATTAGAAGGTAGGTCTACAGGTTCTGAGCAGAGAATCTCATGGTGGTTCTGAGCAGAGAATCTCACGGTAAGTACGATAGGAAAAATAATGTAGGGAGAAACACAACCAACCACTAGCTTACCCACACTCTGAGAAAAGGGAATAAAAAACCTGGTGTTACATTAGTACTCTGGTAATATAATGTGGGACAGACATTTAATTAAGACACAGGTCTATTATCAGCACAAATACTTTCTGTCATTTGTATCTTTCTCCACTACAAGCATAAAGAGACCAGAGCTGACATGGGTGTCAAAAGTGAAAACCACCCTGAGGCTGGCTGCCTTTAAAAGGTGCTCTACCTATGATTGGGCGTTATAGCAGCTTTAAAGCTACTGTTTTATAAAAAATTCATCACCTTTTCCAAGCTGGCAGATGTATCACAACGGGATTTTTCTTGGAACCCAAAACTGTGATTTAATAATTCTGGTAAACAGGAGGAAATGCTATATTGTCAAAGTGAGAGGCAAGTCTTCCATTCACTACCTATTCAGCTGTTGAATTTATTCAAGTTTACTGCTGTTTAAATCACAAGGCTCTAGCCCTTTTTTTCATTGTGAATTAAATAGCAGAACATACCTTTTGCATTAAATATCTTCATTTTAAACCAATTGAAACAACAAAATACTATGGAAGACACTTGGTTCCCCTGCGCCTTTTCTTAAGCATGAGGCTAGATATTCTTTTTAAAGATGTGATTCAGAACACCTTAAATCTTTGTATATTATGTTCAACTTGCAAGCCCCGTTTTATGGATTTAGACAGTGTGATGTGCTTTTCGCTACAGGGCTCTTAGGCACAGTTTACTGCTGCTCTGTGCACAATAAATATATAAATAATTTACTTGCTCTAGTCTATATAAATGATTTGTTTGCCTAATGTGTTGGAAATAATTTGATGTATTATGGTTGCTGCAGTTGTTGCCACAACATTGCTACAAATAAGCAAGATCTATGTCTCATTCAGTCTTCTGGAAATATTTTTAAGTTCTTTATTTTAATGCTATTTTTACAAGTTTTCTGCTAATAAATACACAGTTGTGTTATGCCTTGAGAAAAAAGACTTAAGAAGGAAGTATTTTTTGAATAATCAATCTCATTCTCATTTAAACCAGTATTTTCATTCATAGTCTCAGTTACACACATCATATAAAAAGTAATCCATGCAAAATGAGTAAAAAACTATTGCACCCCCCCATCTGATCTCATAACTGTGTAACACAATTTTTACACAATCTCTCAATTGTTATCTTCATGCATCCCAGTCAGAAAATCTAAAATAAGTCAGGAGACTTCGCCTGTCTTTCTTCCTATGCGAATACGACAGAATTTTTTTCTTGTCAAGAGCCTGTCTCATTTTCACATTTAAACATATGAAGACATGGAGATTCTCTCATAATGATGAGCACTGTATTAACCTGAGGGAGATCAGAGACCACCTTTGCTGTGTACAACAGCTATTTCATATTAAAATACCTTTCAAGACTACTAGCAACTGGACTATATAAGGTGTACCATTTACTTATAATTCACTTTCTTTACTCTCCTGCAAGATGGCTTTTAAGTGTTTTCTCTCTTTCAGTGTGTGTCTCCTGGCCTTACTATGCACTATTTCTACCCTGCTCCAAGTTAGAATTATTCACTTCTGTGTGGCTTTTCTGTGTAAACATAAAAAGAACAAAGCAATAATAAAAATATTTTCATGTTTTCGTATTCAATGTCACTGTGGTGTTACCTTTCCTCTCTGCGGGAAGCTTGAAATCAGAGAGACAAATGCCTTTCACGAGTATGAACAGAACTTCTCACACCAATAACCAAGATGGGTTTGGAGGCCCGTGTTTAAACTTTCTATCTCTTTATTATTTGTCAAAAAGTTGACAAATAATAAATTCTCAGTTGACAATCAAGCAAATATTATTTTTACCCATATATTTTTTCAAGAACGTGACTGCCAGTGACTTTCTGGAATGTTTTTGGACTCCATTTTGGTCCTGCAGTTAGGAATCCCTCTTTCACTGCAAAATCTATGGCACAAATTTTTCCTATTTTTAAAACCACAAAGTACACCAAAGAGACACTATGTCCAAACTTCTGATTTCCCCACGGTATTGGGAAAAAAGCGGAAAAAAACCCACAGCTACTGTGTTTCCTGAAGAATCAGAAAGCATTTTGTTCTTCTCTGATATTACTGCTCTGTCTTTTCAAAGATGTTAAAAAGAAAGTCTCCTTCTGAGGCTATTGCTGAAGTGTACCCTTTTGAATTTAGTTTCTTTTTTTCTTTTCATATGTCTTCCTGTGAAGATAAGGCATATTAGCACTATTCAGGTTCATCAGTTGTTTACTTGGTGGAAGAACTTAGCTTATGTCTCATTACACCACAAAAATTTGCACATCTTACCAGATTAATACAATTCATATATTTAAAGGGTGCCCAGAAGTTTGTAGAGCTGTACAGCTGTTCAGTTTTAAGTTCATATACAGCAAGTCCCACAATGAACTTTTACTATATCTAGGCTAGTTAAAGTGTTTAATACTTTAAATATGACAATATGTCATTATGACAGACATGCAAATGCTTGACTGTGGGTGTTTATATGCATTACTCTGTCAGGAAGAGGAAAAGTAAGAAAGGGACTATTTAAGCTCTGGAATTTTAAAACATTTTTTTGGCCAATAGTAAAACCTCGGGTATTCTATTTTTATATGGCATGATATAAAGGCTTTGCATTGGGAAAAAATACAAAGTAGATTCAGAGCACCCAGACAAAAAGTTAATTCATGGAAACACTACTGCTTTATTAAAATCCATTATCAAAGAACAAAAAGGAGTAGCATGTTGCAAGTCCATTTTCTATTTGTTAAAGGCTCCAGGACACAAAATTTTGCATCCGAATTTCTTTTGTTGTTCTTCATTCACAAAGTTCAACATTGCAGAAATATGTAGAGCCACATACATATTATTTCCAGGTACAAGCAGGGTTTTTTCACAGAGCATTTTCCTTCTTAACAGAACCTTATGCTCAGACGTAATTCCTTACTACTTGTTCTAGGAGAATATATATGGCACTGGCCTGTAATATATTGTAAACAAACCTATAGCCTTACTATTTCATTGCCATATATGAGCCTTAAAAACATCAATTTATCTATCTTCTTGTACAACCTTCTTTCAGTTTTTCTTCAGTAAAATCTTCTTTCAGTTTTTCTGGATTTTTTGACAGTAAATAGCTTGGATTTGCAATATGAAGCCTGCATGATAACTGTATTTTAGAAAGCTTTTATCTAATCTTCAAATGTCAATAAATTCTGAGGACAGACCACATGAGTAGAAAGACAGGAAGCCTGAGCAAATTTCCTTCTAGTCCACAGCAGTGGACAGATCTCTGCCTCAGTGAGTTAAGTGCAAGTAAGAGCATTGGAAAAATAAATGCTAGATGAGTTTAAAACAAGGGCAAAAATGGCTGGCAGGCAGTATGGCCAGAGGAATGAATCACCCCAAAAGTGACTCAATCTGTCTCGAGCTGTGGAGTTTGGCGAGCAGCCCTATTTTTTCTGTCTACCTACCCCCTTTTTTTCATGATAGACCCTTGAAATTTTTCCTGTCGTGCAGAGCTCCAAGATCAGCAGCAGAAAGGTTGGAGAGACAGAAAGTAGGAGTAAGGAGTGACTGCTGAGCTTAGCAAGCAGAAGAACAGGTTACTGGTGTCGCAGTGATCAGCTACCACACTAAACTCTCATTCTCCTGAATGATACTGAGCTGCCCTCCTCCTTGCCCACCACTCTTCTCAACAACTTCAAGGCAGAATGCACTTCCAGACAAATTAAATTTTGTGTTTTTTAAAGCATTTGGAACATTTCATATCTTTAAACAAAATTACCTCAATCATAAAAGAACTTGTGCTTTACTATGATAAACTTAACTAGCCTTTTCTAATTCACATAATTTTCACATAATGTCATCCTACTTTGTATAACAGAGTAAAAACAGCCTTACTGGGACAGAATAAAGGTTCATGTTGCTCAGTATACTGTAGAGTACTATCCTTCCAGTAGAGATAAAAAACAGTGCCTGAGAAGGTAAAAAAAAATTGGTAATTATAAAAGGATAGTGCCCTGCTCCCTTTCCCTCCCTCCCCCCCCCACCTTACTACTCCAAACTCCAGCTATTTTCAGCCCAGGGAACTTTCTGAGCAGAACACAGTTCCATATATGTCAACACTTCTAGAGATTTCTCTTCCATTTACTTGACCTGTCTCTGCTTGAATTCTAATGGGTCATGAACTGGTGTCTGCTTGTGTATTAAAAATAGGATTTGGCCTATTATTTTCTTCTGGGTGCACACACACTTCAGCAGCATTATATGTGCATTTTGTCTCGCAGCAGAACTCAAAGTGAAAAGGCTCTTCCTTTCAAGTATGCTGCACTGGGAGAAACTCATAAAATGATAAATTTTAAGACCATGCCCTCTTGAAATGCTGATAAATCTGCACCTGCTTTGTAGACTTAGGTTAATATCTGTAAGGAACTGTTTCTGTGGACTTACAAACCAAAGCATTAACAGTACAGACAGTTCCAAACATACATCCTCATTGGCTATGGTTAGAAAATATCTACTGTTTCTTTCCTATTCAGTCAAAAATTCAGAAGTATGCAGCTATGTATTGATTTAAAATTTAATCAACAGAAGTCTTCATTAGAATCAAACATAAAAATATTTTAAGTCTTATGTCTTATGCTCCCGACTTAAAGATTCACTACTGGACAAAATACTGAAGGAAATGTACCCAAAAATATTGAAATTTCTGATATTGTTTCAACTATATTCATAACCTAGGGAGGCTTTTAGCAGGAGGCAAGTTAAGATGACCTCCAGATGTCTCTTTAAACATGAATTTTCTATAATTGTGTATGTCTAAATAGAAAAAAGCAAACAACTAAGCAAAAAAAAAAAAAAANAAACAAAAAAAAAAAAAAAAAAAAAAAGGCGCCCAAACAAACCAAAAAACAAAAAAAAAATCCCACTAAAGCCATGTCGGAGGTTGGGAAGCACTGGAATTTTTTCTCCATACCTGTTACTAAGCAACAAATAGCTGAGTGATTAGAGCCATCAACTCTTTTGTAAGAGACAAAAGGGTGAAAAGGGTGTGCTTGGGCCGGGTAGGGTAGAGCAGGAACCAGCCGGTTGGAACTGGCACTCGTTGATCAGACACCGGGAGGAAAGGGACTGCTCCTTGTGTCTGGCTGCGACCACAGGAAAATCCAACTGTGCCCTGTTCTTCTTATCCTGGCTGGGTGAGCTTTGATTCAACCTCTTTCCCACTGGGAAGTGCACGCTTTCCGGGCTGCGTTCCTGCAGCAGCTGCCGGGAATGTCCAGCCCGCCCTGCTTTGCCGCACGAGACCGCGGCGTCTGCTGTGACTGCAGAACCCTTGCTACCTCGCTGGCTAGGCGGGGAGAGCCAGCCCCCTTGCCCCTGCCACCCTGCTCGTTGCTCTGAGCTGCCTGCCTGCTTTTCGGCCTGCCTGCTCTTCAGCCTGCCCACCATCACCAGCTGCCTGAGGCTGACCTGACCCTGAGCCACAGCGCCACCTGCAGCCGCTTGGGTGTCATCGCACCTGCCCTGCCCGGCCGGGAGCTCAACAGCGCTCCCTGCTGCTTGTGACTGGGATTACACCACATGGGAAAGGGCTCGGCAGCTCAAAAGTCATCTGCCATTGGTTTCTGGTTCTATTTGTGGGTATTATTATTATTATTGTTATTGCTTGTTTATAGATACTAGCAAAGAACTGTTATTCCTTTTCCCATACCTTTGCCTGAAAGCCCTTGATTTCAAAATTAAAATAATTTGGAGGGAGGGGAAATCACATTCTCTGTCTTAAGGGAGGGTTCAACCTCTCTTAGCAGACACCTGTCTTTCAAAACAAGACAAGCCAAAACCCAACCGACTTGTAAAGTGGTCTAAAACTGGTGATAACCATTAAGACATTATCTTATATTCTGTACTACCAGATGTTATTAAGGTAAGCTAGTCTTGGCATTAAATTTTGAAATTGAATATCAAGATATTCTAGAAGAAAAGCTTTATTTTGAAGTCCTTATTGCTCTAATTAAGAAAAGACTAAATGGTTGTAGCGTAAACAGAGCACAGAATGATGAGCAAAATTAATCAAGTGTTCAAAAGTAGAGTGAGTAAACAGAATGTCAGACAGTGCTTTAAACAATGTTTCACGTTGAATTTCTTGGAAGACAAGAGTGTGCAGATGGCGATGAAACTTCTAATAGACAATGTGAATTTCCAGTGTCAGGACTACTGATTTTTAGACTACAGATTTATTTAGTTTCTCATCTATAGAAGAGAAAATATTTGAAATTTTGAATGATTGTTTTCACAGAAAAGCCACAACAAAATCAATAAAAAAAGACAGAAAAGTGAATGGATGTAAAATAAAAAACATTAGATAGGCTTATCAACTGTATTCACGGACTTATTTGCAAATTTCTCCTGGTTTGTGAAAACAAACTCATTGTAACATTCAACAACTAGCTGTGATGAATACTGCAGTTATTCAGTGTCACCTCCAATTAAAATGTCTGTGGTTTGTTACAGGACATTTTGTTGGTCTTTCAAATTAGCTGAGAATTTTAATAAGACTACTGTATGAATAATCAGTAGAAGTGCATGTTAACAGGTAGAAAAGTATCTGCAGTATATATTTTCAGTGTTGCAGCCCCGTAAGTATTTTGTGAATACTATTAGTTGTCCAAATATTATTTCTTGGAATGAAACTGACCCAGCTCTGTTATGTGCCACTGCTCTCCATGCTAAACCTTTCTTTGAAGGGTTATATGCAATTTAACTGGGGCATAAACTTCATGTTTACTGTTAATAAATGTTTAAATTATATGTGGAGCAAATACTGTTCTTAACACTGTTAACTCATTTAATTACCAGCTGAATTAATTACCTTGTTCTTCCTTTTCAGTTGTTAATGTACTATTTTTCTACCACTGCTTCTGATAGAATATTGTCTTATCTAATAAACACCAGTTTCAGGTCCTTGATAGAGAATTGTTCGTTTAAAACCCCTTCTTTGGCACATGAAATTTTTATCGACTTTAGTTTACCTCAAAACTTCAACTTCATTTTGTGGGGTTAATTTATACAATTGATCAGGTTACTACTATATATCTCCAGAGTCCTTTAACAGTTTTGCTCTTTTCTTCACTTATTTACCTCACTGTGAGTGATAGGATTTTGGTTGTTACTTGCTAAATAGAGAAAAAAAAAACTATTTATGGAAGTGTTTAAAAACATCTGTTGATATTACTTCCTTGTCATGAATGAATATGTCTTCAGGGTTCTCTTCCCTTAGACCACTTTACTGTAGAAGTGTAAGTTAAAAAATCACTCAAGGAATTTTACATGGTATTTACTTATGTTAACCTGCTTGTAATGTATAAACAATATGTAGTTTTACAACAATCACAAAAAATATTTTAAAAAAAAGGAGGAAGTCTCATATCTTATTTTAATATGCAAGTTTATTTTCACTTTCATAATTTTCCTCCATAATATCTGCAAGGAAAGATGTGCTGAATACTGTGAAATTTTGTGAAAGAGAAGAATAACCAACCAAATAAAAAAAGAAAAAAAAAAAAAAGGAAAAAAGAAAAAGAAAATTTCTGAGTGTTTTTCAAAACATGTTTTAAGATGTAATAGGCTTTAACAGTAACGAATCATTCTGAAACTAGGAGTTCTGTAAATAATGCTAGTATTTCCTTTTTTTATTTTAAGTGTGAAAGTAAATAACCTCTGCTTGTTCTGTGATTTTTATCTTGTAAGTTTCTGTCATTATGAGCGCAGTTCATAATTCTCTTATTTAATTTATAGTATACACATTCCAAACAATGTTTTTTCCAATTAAATTTGTTGAATTTTTGTAAAGAGATTTCACATTACTTTTTATTAATTATTAGACAGTTTCTCCTACAGAAGCCAATTTTTAGCTTAGAGCAGCCAAGTTCTTGCAATTAATTATGCAACTTTTTATGAAAGTGAGTTAACTACAGCTATCAGAGATGGCACCTACTGCCCTATTTCACTCTACAGTTATCCTAGCAAAAAAAAAATGTTCATATGAATTGTGAATAACTAAGCCAAAGCTACTACTGAATAAAGCTTAAAACTTAGGTCCTTTTTATATAAAATGCAATGAAACAAATAAAAATTTAATGAGAGAGCTAAGGGAAGTTGTGCTATTTCTTGTTCAATATAAGATTTCAAGAGTATACTCATTGTAAAATTCAGTCGTAAAAGCTCATTACATCTTACACATGCTTTGAACAGTAGAGCAGCATGATGTAAACTTACAGCTTACTAAATGCAGAAAGTCATGATGCTGAGTGCACTGTTAGCCCTTATTCTCTCCCTACCATCCCTATGTGGCTCCCCCCATCTTTACCCATAGCCCCACTCCAGCCCCACTCCAGCAGGGCCAGTATCCAGCTCCCACTGCCCTGTGGAGCCACCAGGCCCACCTGCAGGTCAGCAGGTAAATTCTGGCCAGGTGTCAGCCTATGCCCATTCGGCGTTTTGACTTCTTAAATTTCATCTCATTAATCACGGCCAATCATAGGTCCCTCTGCAAGGACTGCTTTCCCTCAAGAGAGGCAATAGCACCTCCCAGGCTGAGATCATCAGCAAACTTGTTAATGGTGCATTCCCTGCAGGGAGGCCTATTGGGTAAGAACCATACTCTGTGAGTACTGAATGATTATCTCAAACCATTTTTATTGGGTATTAGAGCTTGTCTGCATAGTGCTTTGAATAAGATTATTTCTTTGAATGCATTTTTGCAGACAGATACTATCATCAGCAGTCTTTGAACCTTAACCCATCACAATTTTATTAATTGTTTTATTCTGTAAACTGTTAATGTGATTCCTTCAAGAGCTCTGGCAGTCACTTGCAGCAGGTGAAGGCGCAGAGACCCAGGACTGTGTCTCTCTGGTGTGACCCTGAACAAGCCAGCTGAGCTGCCCTTGGATCTGTGAACTGTTTAGAGAAGGGTCTCCATAGAGGGACACTGACAGAATGTTTGGGCACAAGGGTCTCAGCTTTCATGGGGCTCTGACAGAATAATCAAACACTAAGAGTTTGAGAAAATCTCCACTTTTCACGTGACAGAGCAGTCAAAGTAAACTTAACTGAAACAATTGTCTTTAGGCTCATAGGCAAAGCTTCACTGACTTGAAATAACCTGAAAGTAAAGATAATTTTCCCCCTTTCCTCAGTACTTCTAGCATTCTGCCAAAATCTCTAGACTATCAACTTACCAATTTACAACATTAAGTCATATCTCCATTGTCCTGACTGAAACCTAGTAGCCTCTGCTCATATTTTTGTTGTACTTACTGTTCCAAAATTAGAGATTATTAATAACAACTCATAATGTCATAGAATAAATGTTTAATCAATGAATATGCTATAGTCCAAAATATGTGAAGCTCTCACATAATAAATCTGTTAAGCTCTCTGAGAAAAGATACTCTTTGACAATTCAGAAAAAAATCACTTGTCAAAGCCCTTTTCACATTCAGAATGAAGATAACCTGTAAACTTGCATAATTCAGATATAATACTCTCAATAAAGCTGATGAGACAGCCGTAACTGTTTCAAGAAGCTACCATTCTTTCTTGATTGCTCCCTATTTTCTGCTAAAAATAAGCATTTCTATTAAGAAACACTTCTATTAAAATGAAACCGTACTATAGAAAAGATAGAGAAGTTTAGATATATTTCTGAATACTTTTTTTATGAAGAATAACAATGTTAGTATCAAGGCAGAGCACTGAATTTTTTCTAGTAAATATTTGCACAAGGGTCAATATCTGCCACCACAAGTATTAAATCCTTCATTAATGAATTATATATATTTTAATAGAAAATTCAGAACATAAAAGGAAGAGCCTGTATTCTAATCTTGAACACATACATTAAATGCATTCTTTGAACTCATTTGAACTCCAAATTGATTTTTTCTAAACATCACTCAAGGCTAAGTGAATTTTAGTTAAAGAGTTACTGTGGCATCATCTGTCCCTCTAACAAGGATGTCAAAAATAGCCTCTGGTCCACTTCCAACTGAGCTCTTATCTTTTGCGGAAACCCATCTGCTGTAACATCAATGAAGATGATTTTTTTCCCCAAGTATTTTTCAAATGCATTGACATTTATCTTAGGTACTGTAGTATGTATGTATATTAAATTTACCCATTATTTTACATTTGTCAGTTAACCATAGACAACAAAAACTATTTTTTTAAGGTCCGTGAAATTAATTTAAAGAAGATTTTTAAAACAAAGCAATTTTAAGTATTTCTTTCCTTTGACGTCTACATTCCTTAATAGAGTGACTAGTTTCTCTAGTGAAGATTATAAGGGAGAAAAAGGGTTCTCCTGGAGACAGTGGATCAAATTTAGACCAGCAGGAAAAAACGCAACTTCATTGGGTATTATGTACACTTTCAGTGCAGCTGAAATTATCTGTATCCATGAGATTTACTCCATGGTTTGTAAGCAAAAGAAAATCATGTCACTGTCACAACCAGAGCCAATGGGCAAAAACTGAAACACAGGAGGTTCTGTTAAATGTAGAGGAAAAGTTTTAACTGTGAGGGTCATGAACATACATACAGGTTACCCTGGGATGTTGTGGAGATATTCAAGAGCCATCTGGACATGGTCTTGGACAACTGTCTCTCGATGGCTTTACGTGAACAGAGGTGGGGTTTGAGAAAGAAGATCTTGAGAGGTCCTTTCCAGCCTCAACCTGTGAATGAAGCAATGACCTAAGATGTTCACATAAAGTAAGGTAGAGTAAAAATGGAAGAAAATTACAGCATACTTGTCAGTTATGCTGTTGGGCTGGAAGATCAGCAATTTAGGGAGTAATTTCCCTTTTTTCCTTAAGCTTCATCAGTACTTTTTAAGGGAAATTTGTCCCTGTGCTATTCAGAATTCTCATCTGTAAAATAGGAAGACTATTTGTCTCTCTTACTGGCATGTTGATTAATTCATGCACCTGAAGGTATTTAACAGAAGCAGCTGTAAAAACCATTAAATTTATTAATAATAAAATGAATACAAAGTAATTGTAGTAAAACTGAAAGAGGAGTTAAAATAAAGGAGATGCAGTGGGAACAGGGATTGTTTTGAAGATTTGGTTGCACAGCTGAAGACTTTTTCTGCTCTGCTAATTTGAAATATAACATTTGAAGAATAACGAATATTCCTTATTTGCCATTGTACACACAGAATAAACCAATAGAGCTGGTAAGAGAAGTCAAGTTTTACTTCAAAATGAAGTAGAGGTACATATAGCCTCAGTGTTAAAAAAAATATTGAGTCATTCAGTACTCTTAGGAAGGTAGCAGTAACCAAATCACCTTCCGGATAGACCGACTACCTGTTGCATCTCTCTTTCAATGATACAATATCTAATTAAACAAAAAATTATTCTATCAACCAGCAAATCCCTAAATTAGATGTCTGATCCATCCTGAGTATCCTGCTATATAGAATCCAGACAAATTCAAAGATCCCACCTTGAGTATATTTATAACCCTTACAGCATAATGGAGACACATGCTTACTTTTAAATTTCTGTTGATTCTCTGGCTTAATTTTTAATTTTTTTAACAATTCAAGTTTAGGTCCAAGCTGTAGATATTTATTAAGAAAATTAAAGGAATAAAAACTCCCCTCTCTCATGATTAAATATATTTTTTTCATATTCAAGGGGGAAAAAAAGCAATGTCTCTACAACTTCTTCAACATAATTATTCTTCAAGTTTTCTCAACATTAGAAGTTCAATAAATAAAAGAGACATTTCAGATCAACATTTGTACCTAACCCATGACAACTGTCCATCTGTCATTGAAAATGTAATTCTCTTAGCCTGCCTCTCACTCAGAGAACCTTAAACTAGCAGCTGAGGGTAATGGGAAGGCACAGACAAGAAAACAGACCAGAAATTAAAGACAAAAGGAAAAAATGCCACTCTAAAGGAGCAACAGCATTACAGGGAAAAAAAAGTTTTCTCAGTTTAAGACAAGAAGGGCTTGTGGTGGGGCACTTGATTGGGGTGAGGAACAGGAATATAGGTGAGGCTGAATGCTTAGAAGCAAAGGGAATCTGTGATGCAGCTCATGCCAAGGATTACTTAAGCCATTGCTATCAAGAAAAAGAATGGCACTGGCAAGTCACTTAACCATACTCTTTGTAAAATGGGGGTGATTACTCCATCATTTGTTGCTATCAAAATAGCAAGAATTCATCTAAGAATAATTCATCTGCATTTACCTCTAGAACAGACATCCTATTACATCCCTCCCTCAATAGCAGACCACTGAATCTGGGAGAGATCCCGCTAAAAAGATTTCTAAAGGGAGGTGAATTTTCCTCCACAAAGAGTAATAAAAAATTGATAATTTCTTGGCATATTTTAAAAATGTGCACTTACTATTTTGATTTTATGAATTATTAAAAAAATCCATAAAATCTATCCTATGCTTCAAATGAAACAACTCAGGAAGTATTCCTAACAAAAGAAGTTAAGAAATAAGCTGAGTAGAAGAACCTTGGCTCTCAATATATTTTAATAACTGTTGCATTCAAAATTGTCAACTGTACAGCCAGACCAGACTGCCAGGGACAAGGATGCAGCATCTGAACAATTTGACTTTTCTTTCTATTGCTCTGCAAATTTTCTAGATACTTACCACAGCCTATTTTATCCAGTTAAGCCTCACACTCTGAGAAAACACTTGTCTTCTCTTCCAGTGCCCAGCGAACTGTTTTACAATGGAAAAAGACAATCTGGAGTAACGGATTACTCCAGCTGCATAAGTATTAATGAGCCATTTGCTTTATATTCATGCACCGAGATTTCCCTTTCTGACATCAGTAAGAATTCAGCTTTATATCACTGAAATTGTAACCATATACAGGATTGTAGTAAACTCCTGAACTAGGGATAAGGGAATCATAATGATGAATTTGAATACTTCCATGCATGTAAACTCACAGACCTCACAACTGCAGACACACAAAATCCCTCCAGAACACTCCTATAATATTTTGATAACTCAAGAGATTGAATGGTAAAAGGTTTTACTGCCCCAGTTTGTGGGAACTATGCAACACTGTGGAAAAAAGCAGAAAATGCATAAACCGTATAAACTTAAAAGTGATGAGGTTTATATTGTTAGAGGGAATATATTATTTGTTGAGGGCAGCTCTAGTAGCTGCTGTTTTCAACGGCTACATTTGGAACTGACCCACTTTATTGCTACAGGAAGACAGAACAAAACTTCTGTGTTAAAAATTTAAAAAGTGTCATAAAACATGGACTTAAAGACTTACATCTAGTAAGATTAAGGAGAGATATTTTGTGAAGAAGATGAATGGTGCTTTTTCCGTATTTTATTGTGGAGAATATCTGTATTGTGGTAGGTATGAACAGTAAATAAAATCGTAAAAGCAATGAAAGGTGAGAATTATTGTCATACTTGAAGCTGGATTTTATTTGTCCAGTGCAAGAAAGCTTCCCAAACATTGTTGTAAAAAACAGAACTGTGCTTTTATATCCCTTCTGCTCAAAGTTGAATAGTACAGCTTGCACTTCTTTAATATAAATTCTGTTAAGAAGAACTCATTAACTGCATTGCCTGTACCACCCTTTTTCTAAGGTAATCATAACATTTTCAGACTGAGAAACTGAAAAGACCTGCTGTCATGCAATTGTATTGCAAAAGGTAGGGTGATGTTAATATGTTCTGTATTTTTTTATTTGGGAATTAAGAGAATATTTAAAAATATTTTGCAACTACCCAGATGTTTGTAAGTTTTGATTTCTTTTTTTTTTTAAAAAAAACAATCTTTTGTCATCTTTCAGGTTTTTAGAATCGACTTAAACAAGTAGCTATGAAAACAGCATTTTCTGACACTGACATAAGAGCTTACTTAGCTTACTTGTCCACAAATGGAACATCTGTAACAGGTGCAATTAGTAAGTGACTACAAAGAGAAAATGAATAATTAACACCACATACAGTGTTTCCTCTGATTTATTTTCAGTAAAAGACATTTTATACATTAAAAAGTAGATTAAATTTTGAAAAATCAATGATCTATTTTCACAAAATATTTCTAATAGTAATAATTACAATCACTATATTTTCCTAAATTTTGCAATAACATATCTCATAAGTTAGAACTACCTTAGCCCTCTTAAAATAGGCTAGCAGGTTTTTCTGCTCCGGTGTGTTTAGCTTCTGTCTGTCCTAATAATCTGTCCTTTTGTCAACTCTTTAAATGTCTATTCACATATTCGGTTGTTGATGTTGAAGTTATCTAAATATTTTTCTCAACTAAATCATACGATTCCACTGGTTTGTTGTTGTCTCTGGTTAGGTTTTTGTGGGTTTTGTGCATTTGTTTTTTGGGTTTTTGTTTGTTTGGTTTGATTTGTTTGTTTTCTTTTTGTTTTGTTTTTTAAATATAAAGTTATCTTATAAAAAAGTAATTCTTAAATTCTTTTTTTCTATTTTCCCCCACACATGCCACTTTATTTATAAAGCTGCCTCCAATATCTACCTCTTTAAAAACTTTCTGTTGATTGGATAATGACAAGCCATGAAACTTAATGAAGGAATAATAGCATTCTTAATAGCTCTATTTATTGCCCCTATTTTCACAGGAAATACACTCACTTCACTATAAAAACTTATGAAAAACAAAACTGGACTCCTCCTTGTGCCCTAGTGACTTCTGAATCCAATTCAACTGGTTGTTGAAGATAAAAGCAATATAATTACAAATTGTTGAAGATAATCACAAATGGGCAATGTCAGTTGTTTGATTTTTTTTTTTCCCAGAGGTATGAATTTCTGTCTGTTCCTGTAGCATTTCAGCTTCAGGTGTCATCTACAATTATGGTACAACTCTAACACTGTGGTTTAACCTCTCCCTTCATATTTTCTCTCTCCTGAGTTGTTCTTTGTGTGGAAGGCTTAGTACAGATAACTACTGCTGATTAAGCTATCAGAATTATTAATAGGAAACAAAATACCTCTACATTAATCAACACTCCATAGTAGTAACTAATAAGTCAATGTAAATAAAAAATGTCTCTCCTCCTATGTCAATGTCAGCTATTTAATATACTGAGATCTCCCATTTCTGACATTTCTATTGCTTAAATATATTTTTGTACAATATTGCATATTTTTTGCCATTTACAAAACAGATGGAAAATTAAGGAATGTTTTCTCCTCTCTTGGTGTCTCCCCTTAAAAATCACATTCAAAGTGGAACTGCCTTCTTACCCTTAAATTAGAATGAAGTCTCATGCTCAAAAATGTTTTGAAAGGGAGATTAATTTGCAAATTGCAACCTGTTACTTATACTATATGATCCATTTTCCTAAGTCATCTTTCAATCACTAGATTGCAATGTTATGGAGTACGAAAATACAGGCACTCCTAGAAAAAAAAAATTAAAAATAAAATTTAGTCTTCTAGGTTAGAATGACTATTGAAATCTCAGAAAGGAGCACAGTAAATGATCTACAGTTATTACCTACCTCATCCTGAAAATTATATGTCCTCATATTACTTTTTCTGAAGATTCTTCTGTTCTGAAAATCTTAAATACAGTAACACTGATGGAGTCATCTGTCAAGTACATCTGTCAAGCTGAAGTCCCTCACAAGTACAAAGGCTGGTGATTGTGAGACTTCTGCCAGCCTGCTGTAGACTTCATGATCTGCCTCTTCTTCCTAGTTAGGTGGTCTGTAACAGACAAGACATCTGCCCTGCTGACTTTTCCCTTGATATTTACCCACAACCACTCAACTTTGTTATCATTATCTTTGATTCCAATACAATCAAAACACTCCCTAACATACAGGGCTACCCCACCACCTCTCCTGCTTCACCTGTCTCTTTTAAAGAGCTTATGACCAATTCCATTGCAGCACTCCAATTATGAGAGACATCCCACCACATTTCTGTGATGCACATTTCAGAGCAGCTACTCTGTAAGTTTCCTGCTGCACAGTGGCTTCCATGTCCTCCTGTTTGTTACCCACACTGTGTGCATTGGTGTAGATGCACTTCATCTGAGCTGCCAATTTCAGCTCCAACACTGGCATGCCACCCTTTGGCTCATCTCCAGTGGGCCTGTCTGTATTCCTACCCCGCTTCAAACATAGTTTAAAGCCCTCTCAATCAGCTCTGCACTCTCATGGGCCATGACCCTTTTTCCTGTCTGTTGTCAGTTGTCGTTTGTATCATGTAAACCCCAACATGATCAAAAAAGCAAATTTCCGTCTATAGCATGAGCATCTAAGCCATATACTAATCAGTCCTGTTATCCTGTTCCTTTCAATATCCTCTCCTGGTACTGAAGGGATTAAGGAGAACAAAACCTATGCGTGGACTCCTTTGACCATATATCCCAGTGCCCTGAAGTTGGCTGAGCTTCAGTACATTTTAAAGATGTCTTGTACATATATTTCAGTTTACCCTCTAAGCAGTGGTAGTGAGCTAGATGCTCACTATTAAATGCTATTTTTATACTGAAATTTACTTATCTGGAAGTGCCACTGTGGCAAATTGAGTGTAAACTTCCTAGGAATAGGGGGCAAAATTTCTGAAGAACAGGAGGCTGCACAGAAAGGTGGATATAGATGTTTGGAGGACTACAGTCAGCTGCTGGTTGAGAAAAGATGAAACCTGGGAGGACTTAACAGACTTTTCAGGAGCCACCAATGCTTTTATCTTCAACTCCTCATAAACCTTCTTTCTTTAGCAGGGAACCAAAAATTAAAAAGTCTCCACTGAGGTATATAATTGTTAGATTACTAGTCAAATTACTGTTAAACAGCCTTAATTACACAAAATGGTACCAGAAAGTCCAGCAATCAAGACATTCTGGCTGAGCTTTGTCTTTACAAACAAATCTTCTTGTATAACACCGTATTTGTGATTGTTGATAGTTGCATATCGAGCTTTGAACACAGGCTGCTCAGTCATCAATAAATTAGACTTTAAAGCCCCTTTTCATGTAGTCTTTAGATGTAACTTTCTAAGCGTCCTTGTCAAAGTACAGGGAATATTTTTGCAAGGACAAAAAAATATGTAAATTAAAGCATCTTGGATGATCCCATGGATGTCACTGGGGCTGCATAATTTTTATGCATTTTTCATTCAATTTCAAGCTAAGTGTTAAAACATTTCTTTGTAAAAATGCTTAGTTTAATTTTGAATCTATTATTTTCTATTTGGTCAGCACTGTCTACCTCTCTGGGATTTAACATAAAAGCACCTGAAAAATAATGAAGCCTTTTCTTGAATCTCTGAAATTGTTACACTGCTGAGCAAAGTGGGACAGCGCTTCAATTAGTGTTCTTTTACCTAAAACGAGTTGAGTAAAGGACAAGGAGGTTTGAAAAAACAAAACGGTAAACACGAGTATTATTAATTGGAAAAGGTTATTTGTTGCTTACATAAAGAAATGCATTAAAACCTGTGCATAATGCCAGCCACAAGTCAGAAATCTGTTTTAAGATTCCTCCAACAACTCCCCCTGAATTATAGTATGAAGCTGTAGGGAATAAAGTACTAATTTTAAATAAAAAATTCAAAACATCATAAACTTAGAAGTTGCAAGGCTCCAAAGGCAAATTTTTAAAGGGCACTGCTATCCTACTATCCTATTAAAAAAAAGGAAATACTAGCAAACACTGTCAAAGAGCATCATTTTCTTCTCTGTAGATGTTCAGTGAAACTGCTTTGGTCTGTTACAAACACAATTTCTTGTCAAAATAATTTTATTGGAAAATTTTCACCACCTTTTACTTACAGCTTGTGCATGGTTTCACTGCTGAAGCCTCAGAACTATAGACATTGCAATTCTAAACACTGAAAGGCAGATATGAAGGAGTTTTCATGTTCTGAAGTAGTTTTCATGTTCTAAAGGAAGTAGAGGGTGTTATCTAGAAGACTAGCAATCCAAAATCAAAGAACCATGTAATCACAGAATATCCTGAGTTGGAAAGGATACACAAGGATCATCAAAGTTCAGCCTGGCCCGGCACAGGAGACCCCAAGGATCACACCATGTGCTTGAGAACATTGTCCAAGCACTTCTTGAACCTTGTCAGCTTGGTGCTGTGGCCACTTCCTTGGGGAGCTGTTCCAGTGCCCAGCCACTCTCTGGGTGAAGAATCTTTTCATAATATCCAACTTAAACATTCCCTGATATAGTTTCCTACCTTTCCCTTGGGTCCTATCACTGGTAACAACAGAGATCAGTGTCTGCCCCTCCTCTTCCCCTCATGAGAACGTTGCAACTGCAATGAGTTCTCCCTTCAGTCTCCTCTTCCCCAGGCTGAACAGATCAAGTTACCTCAGCTTCTCCTCATACAGCTTCCCCTCAAGGCCCTTTATCATCTCCACTGACCTCCTCTGAACCCCTCTAATAGTTTAATGTCTTTCTTATATTGTGGGACCTAAAACTACCCCCAGCACTGGAGGTGAGGCTACCCCAGTGCAGAGCAGAGCAGGACAATCCCCTCCCTTGCCCGGCTGGCAATGCTGTGCCTGATGCTCCCCAGGACACACTTGGCCCTCCTGGCTGCCAGGGCACTGCTGACTCATGTTCAACTTGCCACTGACCAGGACACACAGTTCCTTTTCTGCAGGGTTGCTCGCCAGTCTGTATGTATATCCAAAGTTGGATGTTCATACAAAATGTACAGGATGTACAAACATAAAGAATTTAAATAGTTCAACTCTCCAGACCATAACTATTTTCCTGTATTGAAATTGTATCATTTCAGAAACATTGCTAATATTTCTCAGCTTTGTGCAATACCATTGTCCTAAGCTTCCCCAGAGAACAACTCATGTCACCCTGTCTGTAAGGTAACTTCCTGCTTTATTATTAGATGTGAATTTATCACTCATACTTATTTAATAGCAAAAAGACATTAAGTTAGGGAAACTGTGATGCTAACAGCCTCTGTTGCCTACATTGGAATGCGTGGTAAAACTCCTTTTTGTTTGTGGATTTTAAGTTTCAATATTTCATTTAAAATAGTGAGTGTTTGAAAAAAAAAAAGTATTTATGTGTATTAGGGACAAATATTAACATGGAATATGAAAGATAGCTGTATTGAGACACATTTTATTAAAAAATTTCACAGTACATTGTACATCATGTTACTGGTACAATACTTTATCTTCATTTCTCAGGGTTATTTATGGCTTAAAAATAAGTGTAAATTATTGTTTAACAGGTTGTCTACCCCAAAAATGTTGAGATGTTTAGCATTAATATTAATGTAGGAACAATGTTTCCCACTTCTGATTATTTAATATTATAAAATTATTCTGATTGTAGATGCATATGATTGTTGATAGCACTCACCTGTATGGAAGACAGCTGCAACCTGGTACAGATAATAATGACTACAAGCTTTAACCATGGAAATCTGCTTATATTTTAATTTTTAATATATTCAATATTACTTAGGTTGCACTAGGCCAATCAAAGGCCAATCAAAATTTTATTTCCGCTTTGTTCATCTTCCTTTTTGAACAAAATATTTAAATGTCAAATGAAAATAATTTCTGCCTGAATTTGCGCTTAACAGTGTTTGTTGCTAAGTTTTAGATCTCATGTTTTCATGTGTAATATTTTTACCAAATCCAGAGCACTGAACAGTACAGATCTCACTGAAAGCATACATTCAATTCATAACAGAAACACACAAACCTTAAGTCTGAAGAGCATTTATACTCCCCAAGTACCATCTGATAGGTCACCTAGAACTCCTAAGAAACAGCTAAGAATTTACAGATTCTTTGGTCTAATGTTCTACACAGGCTATAGAAGATCACAGATCATTATGCCCATCATAATTCTAATAAGGTTATGTCTTAGAGGTGATTTTTTGCTTTTTTTTTTTTTGCTATACTCTTCTCATTGGTGAATATTATAGAACTGATTTGTTTAGGGATTCTTATCTTAAATCTATTAATAGATTTTATTTCCTATTTCGTGTATTACCCTTTGGACTTTCTGCTTTTGGGCTCTATATATTCTTTCATACATTCTTATATTCTGAATAGCTTTGTGCCTACTTCAATTTCAAAACATCTTTCTAGAAATGAATACCCAGAATTATATTAAATACTCTAGCTGGGATTTCATTAGGATTTTTTTCACTGATACTGCCTGTTTCAACTGGAAATGCTGATACTGATGTATGGCCTTTCTCACCGCTGTATCAAAGTTTTATGTTGCAATTTTGTAGTGATTAATTCATCCATCTAGGATCTTTCCAAGCATATAGTCAATTTTCCTTTTTTTTTTTTTTGTCCCCAAGCACATAAAAGGATTTTTTTCCCTTTAACACTGCTTCCCCCTTCTATTCCTCTTTGTAACCTCTCTCTATAATTTTTTCTTCTTTTAGTAGAAAAAACCATTTCTATCTCCTTACTTAACATACAATTCATTGTGAGTCAGTTTTCCTCTGTCAAAATTAGAAGTTATTCATGGAATCACAGAATATGCTGAATTGGAAGGGACACAATCAAGAAAGGATCATCAAAAGATGGAACTCCCTGAATGTTTCATCCACTTCAAACATGGAAATTTCTATGTTCATGCTTTCATTTTCATTCTACACTTGATCTCTGCTCATACAGAAAGTTTCAGAGTCCTTCACAAACACTTATATATAACATTTACCTTGTTTTTAACACAAAAGTAGATTCTTTTTATTTCCATTTGTACTATCAAAACTCCTCCTTCCCTTACCTTGTCTGGTTGTTTTTGGTCAATATTATTTTTGTCATTAGTGACTTCTTAACCGTTGTTAATATGTTTTGCAAATTTTAATTTTTTATAAGTTTAGAAATTTCTATTTCACATATATATTTGACTTTAAAGACTTAAATGTTTATTTTCTTCATTCCTTAAGGCGTATATTCAGCCTATGTGGTGACAGACTATCACAGTAATGTAATATAACTGTTCAGCTTTTCCTCTATAAAAGATTCCAACCTGAATTAATATTTCTGTATGTATTAAGTCCAGAAAATAATAGGTGACTGTAAAAAATTCACACATTACCAGCACTTCAAACATTCAGTTGAAAAGTTTCCTATATATTAAGAATTCCCCTCCCCGGGAAGTAGCTGCTTCAAGAAGATAAGCAGCATTATCTATAGATGTCCCTCCTTTCTTCTCCTTTCCCTGAGCCTTTATTAATGAGCAGGTCATCATATGCTATGTAACATCCTTTTGGTCTATTTGGGCACCTGTCTCAGCTATGTCTCCTCACAACCACTTGCCCTTCCTCAGTCTTTTTTGCTTTGAAAACAGAGTAGGGAGAAGGCTTTGATGCTGTGCTAGAACAATTCAGTAACAGCTAAAATACTGTGTATTATCAATGCTGTTTTAAACACACATGCAAAGCACAGCACCATATGGGCTGCTATGAAGGGAGTGAATTCCATCCAAGACAAACCCAGTACAAAAGTGGAGAATATCAGTTTTTATTAGGCTATAAACTCATTTCAGGCAAGAAATGTTCAGATTATTACCAGTGCATCCCATCAAATGATAAAAAAATCTTTGTGTAACTGAATGCATATCTTTAATCCACAACAATATTCCTTAAACTTTTTTATAAATTATACAAAAATGACTAGATTTTCAAAGCCATCTAAAGACAATGGCTAATCCCAATCATATAAAGACTTAAGGAATCCTTAGCTTCCTTTAAAAAAAACAACATATATGATTCTGTAATGAAGAATACAATGCCTGCACCACACAGAGTCTGCCCTACTTAATGATTCTTTCTGAAATCTCTTTTCTGTGGCACCTGTACAATACTACTCCTTATGGTTTTTCACTGTGAAGCTGTGAAGTGGCAAATCAGTGATCTTGCATGTACGTCATTGACTAGAAAAATTACTTTGGCATTGTAAATTCAGCTGAATTATACAAAAGATTGTATATTTACCTCCTGATGTTGAAACTCAGTAAATTTACAGAGCTACAGAATGCTGAGTTACACAACTGCAGAACGACTTCAGCTTCAAAATCTTTTTCAGTCCCATGGCCTTTTCTGATGTGGTTGTATTAATTCATTGGAGTGTTTCCACTGGATTTTATTATTTATTTTATTAAAATCTGTGTTTTACCAATTTGTTCTATGCCGAAGAATGGTTCTGTAGGAGAAACATGACTGAAGAGTGAATGTAAAACTCAACAAAACTTCAAGATTTATTAAGTAAGGAAAATCAGTCTCTTTAAAATCAAAATTCAAAAAGATCCTGGGATCAATACAACTGTTGTCTACTCAAAAAGTAAGCTGCTATAAGAAAATGTTAAGAAAATGCTATTAATGAAAAGCTAGACTATTATAAAAATGAAACCGTAAGTACCTCTCTCCCCCTTTCCTCTCCTTAAACATGCAAGCCAAATGGACTTATGAGAGCAACCTCAAAAGATCAACCTGATATTTTATCATTCTGTACAGGTCTATGATGAATATGAAAGCATAAAAGCCAGTATCAAAAGGTTACAAGATTTAGCTGAAAGAATAAGAGATAAATAGTAATTATATCCAATGTGCAAAAAAATTCCAAGTCAACAAACAAATCAGATCTATTTTTTTTTCAAAGTTATTCTTTTCCCCCTCAAGCATTCTAATATGTGCTGTTCACTAAAGGGACAAAATGATATGACAATATGATGAAAGATGGGTAAATATTTATTCATGTGGTGTGAAAAATGCCCATTGTAAGCCTAATTTAAACAGTTATCGGAAAGAAATAGCATTAGAAAGAAGTGCCTAAATTTTGGATTATCCAAAATGGGAAGTGAGAGAAGATTGCCTGAAATAGAATTACCTACACATGATATTGCATGGCCTTTATCTTTATAGACCTTTTCAGTGCCTTAACTTTTGTAACCTGAAGATTTTAAAAGTGTTCATTAGAATACTCACCTGTTCAGCTAATACAATATTACAATGACATTAACTCCATTTTTTAACAGCAAAGCTGTATTGTGGAACTCAGCTGTTTCTGCAAACTGCTTGCATAATTCTTTCTGTTTAATCTCATAGGCATCCATTTCATGTAATTTCTCTAATAGATTGTAATATATTTCTTATCTTTCAGAAGGATACTGTATATTTCTCACTTATTTGTAATCATTTAATGTTTATTGGTTCTTGTGACAATATTGTCTTTCTTCTGTTCTGCTTCTGCAACATCTATGCACTCCATGAAGTGGGAGTCTAGAGAATTCAGTACTCTTTCTACCCTTCCCACAGACTTAAAACCCATTTACCATTCAAGCTAAAATCTCAGTTATGGTAACAATAGTAAATGTATGTATTGCAGATATGTGTTTGAAAGTTGACAAAATAGCCAGCTAAGAGGAAGAAGGGCATACTGGGCTTTGGGAGCAAGACAAGAAACATTGATGGATTGCTCTTATACTTCATGACCTTTCATCTCACCTTCCACTGACTTTTCTGAAACCCTTCTACCTGCTCTTTTTGCCATTACAATCCTTTCATTTTGTGTAACCTAAAATAAAATTTATTAAATTTAAGAATATGAATTGACGTTACAGAAGACTCCTTAATAGAAGAAATCCAAATCAAACTTTCACTAAGAATTAACAACTAGACAGGTGTTACCTGTTTATAATATGAAACAAATTTTAGGAATCAACCACACATGGACAAGAAATGTAGACGACACCTGTTCAACATCATACTTCACCCTTGCTTTCATTGGCAGACATTCCAACACTGGTATTAATGTACCAGCATCTTTTGGAAACACCTGCAGGCAAGAGAGCAGAAGGTAGGAAGGACTTTAATTCTTGCTCATCTGTAGAGAAAAGCTGTTTACTTCACTTGCATTTCTGTGAGGTGAAAGTTAAACTTAGAATTAGCTCAGGTTAGTAATGGGTAATTATGTTGTACATCTGCCCCCATAAATGTTTCTGAACTGTTATTCTCAAAGTTTGCTTGTTCTGGTGCTAGATTAGGTGTTTTTAATCACAAGACTCCAGAAAGCCAGGCAACATATTTAAAGACATATACATTTTGTAATTAACAAATGGATTCTTGATTTTCCTCTATGCTGAAAATCTAAAATTCCCTCAAATTAATATTTTATGTGAAGCCAAAATGCCATATTATTAAAACAAAAGTGGTTTGTTGTTTTTTTCATTTAAAAGTCATGAAAATAATGTTAAGGTGTTATAGACTCAAGGGGAAATATTATAACCTTCATTTATTATAATACATCTCTGTGATGTTCTTTAAAAAAACTGCATAGTTTCAAAACTCCATTATTGGATAATTTAATTGTCCTTTATGAGTTCTCCCCAGTTTATTTTATATAGCTTTTCCTGATTGCAGCAGGTATACTCCCCTGAAGACAAATCTCTTAGTCATTAAAACAAATTGCCTACAACTTTCTTAACAAAAATAAACACATAAATATACAACTGTATATTAATTTCTTATGTGCCAACAAAGATTTTTCAAATTTCTGAAGATTTGATGACAGGAAGAGTAAGGAAGAGGAAGGTTAATTTTCTAACCAGGTGAATAATGAAACTCCCTCTTCTGACAACAGTATTTGTGCTACATAAAGTGAAAAAAACCTTGAAAGACTAAAGGGAAATTAATGTGTTTGGTTTAAATTGATGGTAAGCAGATTGTGTTTAAAAAAACAAAAAAACAAAAACAATAACCAAAAACATAATTTCAAAGTTTAACATTTCCAAGATTTTTCTCTCATGCAAATTTGTATGTGAAAATATTGGAAATCCATATACACAATTAATTATCTCTGTATGACATTGTCCTTCCCTATCTTTCTTAAAAGTGTATCTTATACTGTTTTCTCCTAAAAATTATCTTTAAGGTGAGGTTCCTGTGACGTGACTTGAATCTTTGTAGAACAGTAGAATAAATCCAAACTTTTATACCAGTTACAATAAACAGCTTGTCTATTGTTACTCAGGATATATTCCCCTTTTCCCTTCATTTCCCCAAAACAGTAGTAGATACCAAAACCATGCAAAGCCATCAGAGTTACCACATTCATCCTTTTGACAGTGCATTTGTAAGATGAAATCCTTTTCTGTTTTGAGGCTGCATTTTTAAATGGCCTGAAGAAGTGATTCACTGCATGAAAAGAGAAGTCAAGTTCAATGAGGAAATAACATATTTCAAAAGGAATAGACAAATAACCGAGTTACTAAAAAAAAAAAAGAGGACAAGAGTGAGGGCAACCTGCATATATTTGTAATTGATAAACAAAAAAAGATTGTTTTCTTTATTTTTGTCAAGTATTAATTGTGAATGAAGACATTCAATTCTATAAGGATAAAGGAATTCCAGCACACTGGTGTCAACTGGAAAAATACTGTCCCAATTCATTTAAAGAATAACAGTTCTTTCCAGCACATGTGCACCTGCTTTCTTTTTCAATGAAAAAGCTTTAAAAGATACTTGGATTAAATAGCTACAGTAACTAATTAAAAATCTGAGCATTACAATTTTAGAAAAAATTTTGTTTTCTGCTCCTCATAAAGTCCTATAAATGGAGAGCTACTTTAATTATAATCCTTTGTGAGCAGAATATCTTAAACCTAAAAATATAATTGTTAACAATTTGTTAGTTTTAATAATTTCCTTTCATCACAAAAAAAAAAAAAATTGAAACAAATTATAACTGGTTGTTATCAGTTTTTCAATATACATGGGAACTTTTTCCTTGGTTTTCAGTATTATATTATTCCTAAATATTTATTCAGAAACATTTTATTATTTAAATACCAATATCTGCTTACTTGAATATTTGCTTCATTAAGACACAACTCAAGTAAAAGTACTAAAATCTGTTGCAACTAAAAAAAGGATAAAAA
The DNA here is from genome assembly GCA_013397955.1 of Grantiella picta. Taxonomy (NCBI): domain Eukaryota; kingdom Metazoa; phylum Chordata; class Aves; order Passeriformes; family Meliphagidae; genus Grantiella; species Grantiella picta. The sequence goes on from VZRM01001489.1 coordinate 1,179,638, forward strand.
CATGTTTTTTTAACTATCTTTGCCTGCATAAATAAATTTAAGTGAGAACACACTCAATCTTTTGTCATATACAGCAATGTTCTTTTTAGTTGTTCAAATACAAGTAAAGGTTCACAAATAAAACATGAATATTAATATTTTTAAAAAGCATGGCTTTTCAATGAGTTTGTAGTTTTTAGGCTAATGATAGAGAAATTAATGTTTGATGACTAACTTACAATAGAATAGAGAACAGTGTTTATTCAAATTTTCTGTTCCTATAGACTTGTAATGTGATCCGTGTATATTATTATCTTATTCACCAAATTGTTTATTTTACATTGTTTTTTAGTTTCAGTTTTAGGTACATTAGCCCCAGTAGCCATGTCACTTTCACAGGTAACAACATCCATGTACCACAATTTCACCCCTTTTTTTCATATTCAAATGACGTTCAAAATAGTTCTTTTCTGCCACTGTTGTTTACAAGAAAAAAAGAGAAATTGGTGAAATTACAAAGCTTATAAGGAAAATGGTGCTTTTACTGTTATTGACTATGAAAAGGGAATAAAGTAAGAGCAATTAAATTTATATTAAAGCCTCTTTTATTAGCAGTAGTATTAAATACCATTGGGAAGAATAGAAAATATATTAAAGAAGGGTTACTTCTTCAGTCTAAAAATCCCTTTAAATATCTTATTTATCTTAGCTGTATTCTACCAAAAATTTTAACAGCAGAAACAATTTACACATATCTGCATAGCAGTTCAAAACAGCTTTTCATAAATCTAGACAAATAAACCCTTATTTTTACCCTCCAGGTATAGAAACAAGGGAATACAGTTTGTGTTCCAAAAATTTGAAATAAGTAAAAAATAAGCTCCCTTCAAAATATGAGACAGTAAGGATAATATCTGTGGCTAAAATATGAAAGAAACAGCTGTACAAGGTTCATACTCTTCTTATGCAAAAGAGCCCCAAACTAAATAATTGGGTTTTTTCCTTGTTCAAGACAATGGAAGCAAACTGAAAATTCCCTTTCACCATTTCAGGAAACAGTAGTAGCATGTGGAGAAAAAAAAAAAAGCAAAACAAACGCACAGAAAAACCCAAAGCAAACCAACAACAATCAAACTGACAGAAAAGGACATGACCAACATGCCATTCTGTGTGAGGCTGAAGCTTCAGGATAAAAACGCATATAAAAACAAAACATTGCATCAGCTTATTGTGGCTGTAATATCAACATAATTGAGGACGGGGTATAACGGATACAGGTATCCGATAAAACATAAGCAAGAATTAGACCTCATATCACTTGAGGGCTAGGAAAAAAATATCCAGGGTTTTGTTCTTACTGAATTTAAAAGGGAAATCTTAAAATCACCTGTAGTACCTCTTCTGCTCTATTATCCATGCCCCACAACCCAGCACTTCAAGTTGGAAAGTTACTGCTTCTCTAAAGTTGTAACATATCCCAACACATCCTAACAACACATCTCAACAGCCAGAAGTAAAGATCTGACATATTTGAAGGAGCTATGGAAATATTACAGGCAAAAAGTTCTCTCCTTGTAGACATCAAACACAAATATTACAGTATTTGTGCACTGTTAATAGCTATTTCCCTGAACACATACCTATTGTCAGAAGGCATTGTTTGAACCTGCCCTGTGTGTTTGGTTATATGAAATGACATATGTCTGAAGCCAGAAGGCTGTTCAGCAAGCAATGCCCTGTCATATGATATGACATATGTATGCACCCAGGCTATGGAGCCGCCACATTAATAAGGGCTTTTCTGACTTAACAGATGAGCTCTCTATATGATACCTATAAAAGAACATTTTCTGCTTCTTTAAGACTGCTTTTAATAGGGAAGCAACAAAAAAAACTAAGAGTAGAAAGCAAGCTCTTTCTTACTGTTGCCTTCTTCCAAGAAAATGTATGTGATGCTTAACATGTCTGAATTTATTTCAACAACTCTGTAATTATGATTTCCTAAGAGATGCCATTTATATGGTACTCTGCCATTTTCTGAAGTGATGCAGTTAAAAAGTTAAGTGTCTTGCAGAAACTTCTGGTAATGCAGGAGCTGTGTGAGCTAATCTTATGCAATTCTACTGCTCCCATGGAAATATATATCAATGCTACTAAAGTACTGTAGAGAATATTTATTTAGTGAGCAGTGACTGAAACAAACAAGAAGGTTCTGGAATTTAATGTGTGCACTTTCTCCCACCTTTTTGAAACAAACTAATCCAAACAATTGTAATTCTTTACAGTTAACAATGTAATTTATAAGTAAGAAAATCGTGGGGAAGCACTTAGTAGTGCTTACTTGGAGCTGCAAACTCCAATAAGCATGTACAGCTTCCAGTGGTGAAGTAATTAACACACCCATAAGCCAATCTTCCTACAAAACTATTTAGTATTCACTCTACTAACTACTTATTTTGAAAAGAGTAGAAAAAAAAAAATCTGTCGGTATTTTTACTGTTGGGAGGAAAAGGTTGAAAGTAGAAGAATGGTGAGGATAGTAAATTTGCTCAAGCGACCTTGCAGCTGGGAATGTTAAGAATACCACGGTGGGGAAATTCCATTTATTATACCTAGTTGTTCATCCTCTGTTTCTTTTGAGAAGTATAATTCCTGTGTACATTCTCACAAACATGCTTGATCCTCCTCCTGGGAGAGAAAAAGATCATGAAAGCACAGCCTTGTGCTAAACTGCACATGCACGAAGCCCTTTGATATATTGCTGACCCTCGCAGGTATGGGATCTCCTGTACTGGCCAGACACAGTTTTGGACACAAAATCTGGAAGTTCTGCCTCTCATGTCAAGAGGCATCATAATGAAATCAAGGTGATATCAAAGTTCATTACTGAGAATTTTTTTATTAAATATTTTTTAAAGAATAATGAATAGATTTCCCATGACAGTCTTATATATATATATATAAATCAAATCAAATACATGGGTTAAGTAGTATTAGAAGAACACAGAGAAGAAGTAAAGGAGAATTCAGCAGAGAATGGTAAAAGAAGAAATAAAGTGAGTGTAAAATAATGTTGATTGGTTTGAGATTTCTTCCTTCTTTTTTTTTTTNTTTACTTTTTGGTATAATTTCTGCTATATATTTTTTATTCTCACACTTAGAAAGTGCAAGTGGCCAGATTTTGGAGAGTCGAGTTTCAATAGCTGTGGAAAATATTACTTCAGCAAGGCATTAAATGTTGAACATGCTGAAATTAAGATATTTATTGTCCCATGTATCTTATGAGTAGCCAAGACCTTTTCCTGGACAAATCCATTGATTTAAAATAAATTATTCAACACTTTAAATTGTTTCAAGTGATTAATTATTGTCACAGTTATGAGTGTTTGCTTCAACCACATTGGAATCTATCTAGTTCAGAGTCTAGCTATTACATTTTCTTGAATATTTGCACAGTAAAGGACACAGGCAACTGAGACTGCTCAGGCTGGAAAAACAAGGGCTTATAAGGACCTTATTAATGTCTGTAAATGCATGATGGGAAAGGATGAAGATGAGATAGATGTACTATCTTGGTTGACCCAGTGACAGGAGCATGGATGCAAGGAGCATGAATTGAAAAACACAAAATTCCATCTGGAAAGTAAAAACTACTTCATTATTATGAGGGTGGTCAAACACTGAGACAGGATACCCAGCGAGGTTATGGAGTGCTCATTCTGGGAGACACCCCAAATCCCACTAAACACTGCCTCTGGCAATCTGCTGTAGCTGACTCTGCTCAGGTGGGAAATGTTGGACTAAATGATCTCAAGAGGTCTCTTTCAACATAAATAATTCTGTGATTTTATGTAGTAGTCTAGGGGAAGTATTATGAAAATAGTCATGACTACATGGTTTATATGCCCCATAGCAGGAATCTCCTAGTCTGATTGTCTAGTCATAAGGTAGTAGGAGAAGAGGAAAAGGAGGAAACAAAGATACAAAAGACAAAAAAATGAGGAAAAGCATGTTAGGAGGGAACTAGGAAAAATATAAGAGAGGAGAGAAAAAGAAAATAAGAAATCATGTAGAAACTCGTAGAAAAGACTTATTTAATTGCACTATCTGCTGCTTAAGCAAGAGAAATGAGAATAATAAGGAAAAGCAGGTTGGGAACTGAGTATTTTGGAAAAGATAATAGAAACTTTTCAACGCGTACTCCTCCAGTGCCAAAATAGACTATTATAGACCCTTATGCTTCTAGATCCTGCAGAGAGATAAACCTCATTCTTCTTGTTAACGGCAATTTGGTCTCTACATGAGGAGACACAGATGGCACCCCCTCATGTCTTTAAAACTAAGGGCAGAATGTAAAGTTGACAGCCATCCTCAGAGAAGAAAGGGCCACCTTCCCTCTCTCCACAGATTCATAGACAAGACAAATAAAAAGGGAAGGAGAATAAGGGGGATAATGGAAGTAGATATCATCACTGACATTATATACATCCTTTTTCAGTACATTCTCATTTGTCACTGTAATTCACATAGTTTACTGGTGAAAATTTTAAAATAACATCAAAGAATAATAATTTCTGTGGTGTATCACTGACTGTATTCAGATTAAATCTGAGAGTAAAGATATATAACTATCAACACAGGATAAAGGAGACCAGAAGCTATGGGTCCTCATTAAAAGTGAGAGTCTGCCTGGTTTCTTCATGACATGCTGTGGCAGGAGTTGTGCATTTTTACCACAACATTTCTAAAGTCTTCTTAGGTGGTAGGAAACACCTTTCACAGATTTTGAAACTCATTTTTTTGGTTAATGAGACATGAAGATAATTATTTGTCCCTTATTTTCCCCTCCACCTTCTTACTTTTTCAGTGAATTTATCACTGAATTTGGAATAGAAAAGATGTATTACATACATTATATTATGGTAAGTTCTTACTAAAACCTTACTGCTGTTTTCATGCAGATGAATGACTATTCTGGTTGTTAATAGATATATTAATCTAACCATGAGTTTCAAGGAGCTATAGTTTGAGTCTCATGCTGCCAAAGATCTATCTTACACAATGGTAAGGAAATTAATATGAATGCCTGAGTCAGTAAATAACTTGCATCTTTTTATTTTTGAGTCAAATGTGTTGTCTAAGGACAGTTTATTTATGCATAAGCTAAATTTTTAATAGTGGCATATATCCAAGGTTAGCTACAGATACCTGAATGTCATGACCAAATAAGCCATGAGACACACCTTGAATATAAATCTGCTGAATGTTTTATTTGTAGTATCCTGGTAACTACAAGTTAAATGAAAAATGTAAAGTGTTACATAATGATCAATTCACATTCATATATTCACAGTGGCATTCTTTCCTTTGTTTCTGTCTGGTTGAACGATATCATTAGACAGAGAAACACAAGCTATCGGGTTGAAGGCTGAGGTACATTCCACAAAGGACAAAGCTCCAGTGTATTGTAAACATCTCAGTAAACAAAACTCTTGATGAAAAATTCTGAAAGTCACAGGTTGCAATATGAAAAAAAAGAAAAGATCCATAATAGACTGGGTATTTCAACATAGCTTGAATATGTTCTGAATATTTTCTTTAAATTATGTATGTTTTACTGTTTATGAAAATGTACTTAAAACAGAAATGATACAAAGAGAATAAATAAAAAAAAAACCCTTTCAAGCTAATTTTTACTAGATATTTTAAAAGTTCTAAAATGGTTTTGCTGACATTTCTTTAACATTTTTCTGATTTCTTAATGGCAAAATGAAACCATATATTAACTAAAAATAGCCCAAAACTACAATTTGTTGCTCATCAAACAACTCAACCCTGGTACATCCACATATGTCATAGTTGAATGTCAGAGGATGACTTTATAGACATATTAATTAGAGGAAACTAATTTCAATAGTCCAACAGATACAACACTGAAAGTTATTGCCTAGTGAGAACACAAGTAGAAATTTCTTAAATCATGCCATATTCTATGTTACATTAGAGTCTTACTTTAAAGGTTACTTCCTAGCTAGAAAATATATAATTGCTCCATCTGCCAACCCTACAGCACTGCAGTACTGTCAAAAGTGCCATATGTGGAAAAGTCAGACTGTTGGTCTGTTTATCTAATATACATATATATCCTGTAGAACCTGTGAAATCAAATGATAACAACTCTCAACAGATCTCAAAATACATCATGAATGTTTGTTTTCCTTTTTTGATTTTAAATAAGTGTAGGTGATATGGAATTGTTAGAATGAGCTAATCAACCTTATTATTGTATCCAGAAAGACAAGCTGATTCTGCTCACTGCTGTAGATCTGAGTTTTCTGAAGAGATACATACAATGAAGAAATGTAATTCCAAATTTATATTTTTAAAGCACCAGGAGTTTTGGAAAAAAATAATTTATGCAAATATCCATATTTTTATTTCTATCTTGTAAGCATCTGGATGCAAAATTTGAAAATTATGAAGTTAATATTGAAAACTGGTAATGAAGGCTGTTTGTATCAGAAGTCTGGACTGAAAGGAAATGCTGACTTGTTCTTTGATCACAAATAATGAATAAGGAGCCTTTGGGTTCATCTTGTTCCGAATGCATACTCGTTACCCAGTGTGCAATAGCAATTCACACACTAAGGGGGAGTGTTTCAATTTTTGATTCTAATTTGCACAAATTAGGAAGCTGGGTAGTACCTCACAAAAGGTCAGTTCCCCTATCATCAAAGTTTTACACTATTTACACCTTTTAGCAAACTAAGGCATCAGCATTCACTGGTTACAGAATGATAGCTTTTTAATTATTTAGTGCTCAAACCTCTATTTGCTCGTTATATCTCTCACTTCTCATGTTAATTAGTCCATATGTACTGTTCCCTCCATTTGAGTCTGGGGTCCATTTTGAGAAGGTGGTCAATGAGTCAGTCCTTGTGACCTCCCACAACGAGAAATGCTTTTCCCTTCACTTATTTCTCATTTCTGCTGACTTCATTACTGTTGGCTGTTGTCTAGACTGCCCATTAATCTTGGGATTGTCTTGCCTTTTCTTAAAACAAAAGATTAACCAAACATGCAATGTTCACAATGCAATTGCTTAATCATAGCTGTCTGACTTCATCTGCTGATTAACACCTAAAAAAAGTTTGCAAACTTTGATTCAAATCTTGAAGCACTCAACATCATTTTTAAGTGTACAAGAGAATAAAAAGTGATGTGATCAATATCTGAAAGTATAATATATTTCTTAGACTTTGCATCGAACTTTACTGTAAGTCAAGTCGTTAGAACAAAGTGGTATTTTCAAACCAGAGTTCTGTTTTCAGTCTTTACTGTGGGGGTGGAAGGAAAAAAAAATGATAAAGTTTCCAGAACTTCTACTCTAAGTAGCTGCTTCTCTGTGATTTGAGGTGTCTCTCCTCAAATGCAACCATTAAAGAAACACAATGTCATTTATTGACAGCATGTAATGCTGCATTATAAGCTATAATTCAATAAAGCTATTCACTCTACACAAATATTACCTTCCTTTAAAAGAAGGCTTATAACCTAAGGCAGTGAGTTAATACATATTTGCCCTGCTAATATATTTACAAGCCATTTCAACTACTTTGTTCATGCATGAGGGAGTCATCTGAATAATAACTTTGTTTAGAATGACATTATGAAAAATGCTCAGTTAGAATCAAAGCACTTTTAGAAGACATTGAAAATAGAATCAACTCTAAACTTCACAAGCCTGTCTCCAAAGCAGGAAAAAAAAAAAGAAAAAAAGCAGGTGAATGCTTAAAGCTTCCCTTCTTTCTTCTGTTAATTCATTCCTTTCAGTCTTCTTTCCATCTTTATAAGCTGGTGTGGGTGGTGTGGGTAGTTATGAATCAAGTTTTTATGTCAGTATGAATAAAGGCTCACTACTACCCTATAGTTCCTAGTCTCCATCACTAAATGGCCATCTGCAGTCCATGCTAGAGGATAATCCCCTGGGTCCTCTGGGAACTCAGAGAAGGGACAGGAAAATTTGTGCTTGGTGGTTATTCCAGTGTGTAGTTTTTCTGGTGAAGACCTATTACATTGGGGTTACACTTGCTAAAAGACTTAAACCAAGAAATCATGTATGGGAATTACGTGGTGCTGAATCAAAAGATGCATGAAACAAAGGAGCAATACTTCCTCGATTTGTTTACCATTTACGTCTATTGTAATAACACTGTTGTGTACCAAGAGAAGAAATTCTGCATCACAAACTGACTGAGGAAGTATTTGTGAGAAAATTTCATGGATTTACATTTCACGGTTTTATATAAAAAGTCTCCATTCAAATGCACACATGCTTACACATCTAGAGAGAAACAATCTTAATTTTTTGACAGTATAGGGAAAATTTTTACACTCTCCAGTAATCAGACAGTATCCCCCTGTTCTCTGCTTTTTAATGCATCTGTTCATTTTCTCTGTAGAGCAGATCAACTTTTTCATAGGTTTTAGAGATGAGAATGTTTTGTTCTGTATGCCTATAAAAAATAAGCAAGCATTTTCAGAACATTTATAGTGTTAACAGTGTACCATGGTTTATTTTCTGTTCCAGGTAGTATTTACCTAAGTGTGGAAAGACTGATTTGCTTGTTTTTTTCTTCCCCAAGCCTATTGTTTTCTCTTCCTCCAAGAAAATAATTTCTTGTCAGTCTTAGTTTGGAAACATTAAAGCTCAAATGCATGAAGGGAATCAGCTCCATCCTCTCACCTGTTTTGTGATCAACTTCATGATTCCTTACCAGCATAACCAACAGGAATGTGCTTTTCAATGTGCAACTAATACACCACCCATAGAAAATGTGTCGTTTAGACCAAAGATTTTATTCTGAAGTAAGAACAGACAAACAGGAACCTTTGAGTAAAACTTTGGAAGTGACACAGTGTGATTGTAGAAATAGAAATCATCACGAATTCAAACATTTTGTTTTGTACAATTCACATGCAAATATACAGTGTGGTAAACAGAGACAGATATAATGCTATGAAGACCATGATTTCCCTCAAATAATACAAAAATCTGTCGGTTTCATAAAAAAAAAAAAAAAAGAGAGCTTTGGATGACATCAAAGTAGTCTTTTTTATCACCTTCTCTTCATTCCTACTGGTTCATACATTACAAGCTTCCTTGATTTTTATATTTCTCTAAAATTAAAACATCTACTGCCTTTTCCCTCTCTGGTGACAGCATTTCATTTCCTTTGGGATGTGACTTTTTCTATTCTCATCTCTCCTGACACCCCATGTTTCCAACCAAGATTTTGATAAATTATCAAATGGAAAAATAGAAAAACAATTACATAAATTGTAATGAAGATATAGCTACTGTTTCTGCCTCCAACAAGATGAACATAAGCAGAACATTAAATACTCATAAAATGCAACTAAAATTAAACATTTCGCCCTTATGCTAAGAAGAGGCTTACCAAATCAGGATTTGAAACATCACAGTGGTGGGTATTGGTAAAAAATTGTTCCTCAGCTCGCATCGCTGGGAAGATGCAGACTGCAAGCCAGAATTTACATATGGTTCATCCACCTGGCTAAGCTCATATCCTTCCTGACTGGTTCTGCTTTGTTTCTCCAGAACAAAGCCTTTTTTACTGTCAGACCTCATAAGTGTCTCAGCAGCTAAATTTTCGGTGAGTATCAATTCCCTTCTCCTTCTGTTTGTGTGCAGTTTCAGGCAAATTCTACTAGGGAAGAGAGAAGGAATTAGAGAACTTTACCAGTTTTGTCCCTGCTACATTTTTCTGTTAAGTAAGTCCTTGAGGACAGAGCAGGGAGATTTTTTGCTTGTTTCCTTAATTTACAAGGACAACGTGCAAGGAAGAACAGTCTGAACATATTTCTGTTTTCCCAATCTTCTCATGTTTTGCATAAGGAAAGGAGAAGAAACGAGACAATCAGGTCCACAGACACTGGGCTGTTTCCAAACTATGAGAGAAGTTGTTTTCCTGTCTCTCTGAAAAAGTGTGCAAATCCTACCTGTTCCTTTGGTTGCCCCCTACATAAAGTTCCCACATTATCCAGAAATAAGATCAATAATTAGGTCTCTCCTTTTTCTTAGCTGTTCAGAGAAAGAGAGAGAAGAAGCAGCCCTCATAAGTAGAGCAGAGATCAATTTTAGATTTCTGCCAAAAGTTTAGTGAGTAAAATTGATGCCTACCATGGAGCAAGTGTATCACTTCATGCCTGTAAGTATGCCATAGATGTGGTCCTGCACCAGGAACCAGGACCCCTCCCCTCCTTGAACCAACTCTGGTACAGCCCTTCCTCCTCAGACAATCCAGAAGAAGTCATGGCAGAGTTAGAAACCATTTATTCTTTGAGATAGCCTGAGGAAGGATAATTTTCATACTTCCCCCATCAGCCATATTTATTCTATTACCGTAGTGGCAGGATCATTCAAGTGCATTTTAACCCATTAAGATAAGACATCAGCATCCAGAAGAACACAAATATTACCTTTACTGTCTAGTGACTGTAGATTGCATCACAAAGGAAAAGTTGCAGGGAAAAGTTGACATATCAAATGGAACTTTTCAGTTTTTGGCTTAAACTTTCCTCTACTAAACACAGGGCAATATTTGTTTCACAAATTAAGTAAACCTAAGTAATGGAAAGAAGACCTGGACTTCAGAACAAGGCTTCCTCAAGACTATTTTCTATATTTTGTGTGGGATGAAGAATATTTCTCCTGTATTTTCATGTAAAAATATTTCCCCCAGTTTCTTTTCAGTAAGAAAACATTATTAATTAAAGACTAAAGTAAGGCTAAAGAAGCTTATTGCTAACCAAGTAAAATGGAGAACAGTGAGATCAACACCAGATAAGTATAAAATGGCTACTTCAACCTTGTACTTGTGTCTCCAATTTAATGACTTTCCCTCCTTTTCTCCGAAAATGCAATTGTGGCATTTGGGATCTTCTAATGAAGTCTTGTTAATGGAAGCATTCACTAACCTTTCTTCAGAAGAAGTAAATACATGAAGGAGTTAGTTTAATATATGTGGTTTACCATATCATCTAGTATTCCCACCCACCGAGATTTTATTACACAATGTCAAGTCATCATGAAGTCAAAAACATTCACAAGTAACTGGTTGCTGGAGTATGGATTATCTACAAAGCAGTCATTTAATCCCCCTTTATGTGTCATTGTGATACTTCTTCAGATGTATAATTACACTGTATTTTATTCCATATTATTTTATGTCATTCTTGCAGAGGAAGGACTGTGTTTGGTTAATGATCAGACAGGCCCATTCAGCTCCATTCTTGTGTGCAAGATCAGTAACTGCACATTGTTCAGCCCCTGTTCTGAATGCAGAATTGCTAGTTTTTTCATTAAGTTTTCTACAAGGATCATCCATATAATGGAAGTGCATTTAATAAATTAAATTTTTTACCATTGTTTTTTGTGAGTAGGGACAGAGACTATAAAATCAAATAATTTACTATATTCAAATAGCAAACGTAAGAGACACAGAATCTAACTTTCCAGCTTTACTTGCATTTTCTAGCTTCATGTATCTAAAATGCATTGATCTCTGTTGTATTTATCAGTTCCTCCAAACTGAGAAGTCAGCAAATGAGTATACACAGCTAAAAATTGCCTTTGTATTACTGAATGTCTCAGACTCCTTGACAGTGGTGTAGACAGACATGAAGATCTTCAGATCAGTAATGAACTATTTAACTGAGCAGTCTTCTTTTCTATGCTTGCCACTCTAAGAGGCTAAGTGCTGCACCTGAGCTCCTTCTGAATTCTGAAATAAGCAGGAGCTGTGAGATTCTTCCACTCAGGATTGCTTTGCTCTCGTCTGGGCCCTGGCAAAAATATTTTTCCAGGTATCACTGGCTGGCAATGGAAGCTTGGACTGAAGGGCAGCTAAAATCTTCTTTACACACCAGGATACTTATTAGGGATGGCAAAGTGTGGCGTGCGGGTGGGGTG
>VZRM01001490.1:0-63524 GCA_013397955.1 Grantiella picta
CTTCCTTCCTTCCTTCCATTTTTTTATTACGATCTTTGGATTATATATTTGAGACCATCGTAATTTAATCTTTCTCAATCCTGGCAAGTGCATAAAGTGATACTCCTTGTGACTTATTTTTATATTTTTCTTATGTAAGTGGGAAATCTCAAGTATTTTTCAAGCCTGGTCAGATACACATAATTAAATCCCATAAAAAAGAATTTTGAATGCAACAATAAAACTTCACCACAATTTTCTGGTTTTATCAATGAAAATTACTTTAAATTGTTTCACAGAAGTGTTCATGTTGCTTTCCAAAATCTTTAAAATCCAAATACATTTCAGTACACAGATGTTTCCAAGACTTGCAGCTTTGTGGCATGTATGTGTGTTAACAGTAACTTGATGGAGTTCTGGTGATAAAATACTGGGAAAAAAGTAGGATAAGGCCTAGTGAAATCTCCAGGGCATCAAAGAGAAAGGAGAGAGCCTCTGTCCACTCAGGGTTTGGCTCATCCTCTCTCTTCTGGATCCCTCTTCCTGACTGTTCACACTACTCCCTCAGGGCACTTTTTAAACAGTTTTTTAATCATCAAGTCCAGAAGACAAACATTGTTAATTGATTTGAAAGCTGATGACAGAAAGCTGGACCTGGCGTGACCTCATTCAGTAGGTTTAGAAATAATCAAATGCCGAGTGAGTTTGAGGGTCAGATGTTGTGAAAGGGCCTGTGCTGGAGGGATGTGACACCATGAGTCTGCCTGAATGTGCAGACTGCAGCCATTGCAGAACAGGCACCTTTTCTGCTGATGCCTTCCTTGGCACCAGCTGCCTCGTCTAGTTGAGCTCTTAGAAAAATAAGCCCTTGGCTGAGCTCCCAGGGGCTGCTGGGGGTGCCTGAGCCTCCCAAAACATTGTGTTCATAGTGGGATAGGATACCCTGGCCTAGAAATATATAGGATACCAACGATCTTCAGAAGCTGTACTGAGTGATATGTATGGCAGATTTATATACACACCTACCTAAAGACATGAAAGAAATTACATCCAAAGTCTCAATAAAACCTGTGGCAAATGTTAGACTTTTCCCCACACCATACCTAGAAATCTAGGTCTTGGCTCTGAGATGTTTACTCAATCATTTTAATTCCTCTTTGTGCTGACTATCATGGAGTTATCCCAGCCATAAGTTCAGCCTGTTGACTTCAGTATGAAAGCTTTTGTGAATATAGCCAGCAGCACTAGATGTTCTTAATGACACTGCTATCCACAGAGCTATTTCCACCACAAAAGATGTCAGAAAGCCTTATTAAGTTATCTAGTTCTGCCGCTCTGTTTCCACTCTGTCTTAGTGTGTCCATCAATGCTGATGCAATGCAGTGTAGGCTGCAGTGTCAGAAGCAGTGCTGCAATTCAAGTATTCTGTTCTTCTGGGGATGATGGAAAATCCACATCTTAGTGCCTCAGTCTTGTGACAATGAAGGAGTCTCAACGTAGCAGCCTTTCTGTCCTTTTTTATTCTTATTTGTTTTTATTAAAAATATTTTTCTAGTATTTGCTTTGACAAAATGTTCTGATTACTAGAGAAAAGTAGCAAGAAACGACAAAGATGCAGGTAACCTTTCTAATCCTTCGGGAAGAATGAAGCCTTGATTCTTGTTAGTCATTACTGGTCTTGAGTCTGATACAACTTTCTTGGACTTGTTAGGTAATGAGGAATCTTCCAGCTTGCAAGATATTTGGAAAGCCATTTCTGGATTCTGAGTTCCTTGGCATGAATTACCCTCTGAGAGCACATATTTGTGCTAACAGGCCAAATAATGCAGTGTCAAGAAGTTAAAAAAATTAAATCAGGTTGATGTAATGTCTCCACTCATTACATCATACACACACATTGGTTATTGTAGAAGTTTTGTTCACTAAATTTTAAGCTCTGTAGGAGAAAGAGAAACAAAGAAGAGTTTAATTATTTTCCTGTTTATATCTACTTCAAATACCTTTCTGAAGTCATGCCTTTTTTCAAAACCATAACAAAAATTCCAAAATAATATCCTATATTCCATTTCAAATTCATATTCTTTGTCTTTATAACTCCCTTCTAAGCCTAAGATTTCTCACCCTTCTGATTCAGTCTGACTTAATCATTTCATGGTTATGCCTGTAGTTTTTTTGAAGCACAAAGCTGCTGTCCTGCTCTGTAACATTGAAGCAGATCTTGCTGGATGTTTTCAAACACTGCTGTTTTGTAGATCCACAGGTACCACTCCAGTGTGGTTGGGGAAGAATATTATTTAGAAATATTGCTTCTGCAGCCAGGTGTATCTTTTTAGTCATGTGACTACCTTGTTTTGGACGCTACAAACTCCACTACTTATCTACTTGTCAGGCCCTTATCCCCTCCTAGGGGACAGACATCTAGCTGCTTTCACATCCTTCTCTTTGTGATCCCCAGACTTCCAGTGTACTGCTTGTAAAACATCCTTGTTTTCACTTGCCTGACATCCCCTTGGATATACCAATTCCCCTCCTTCCTCCCACGTCTCAACAATCATCAACTACTGAGGCATCCAGCATACCTTTTTGTGACTATTTTCTTTCTACATTTCATTCAGATATAGCCAGAAAGATCACAAGCAGAAAGCTTGTAAAGTGATTAAACTAATTTTCTTCGTTTGCTGTGGCGCCAGCTTTCTAGGTCCTTTATAGAAACTAGCTCAGTCATGCGGCAGGTTGAGCCTGAGATTCCTGGTGAAGATCATTATGCTCCCATAAATTATCTCATATATAGCTGAGCCAGGGTTTGAACCAGACATTGAGAGGAGAGGCTTTTTTTCATTTTGCTCTTTACTTTCATTTACTGTCCTGCACCGCTTTTCTGTCATCTGTAGAATGGAGAACAAATCCATTTTTTGAATAGTTGATTCTGTTTAATTCCACTGTTTTTGAAAGACACTTTCTAGTTTTCAGCCAAAATTACCTTAAATAAAATTTATGTAGTAGCTTAATCTATAAAGAGAAAGAAAGGTATGTTTTCCAGCTTTAATTATTAATTAAGTGAATCACAGTCTTTTAATGAAAAATTAAAGTGGCCATACAAGGTAGTATTTACTTCTGATGAGCTTATGACTGTGTGAGTGTACCATTTATCAGCAACTGTCAATGGAACTGATCACAGCAACAGCAAAAATTCC
Organism: Grantiella picta; assembly: GCA_013397955.1. Taxonomy (NCBI): domain Eukaryota; kingdom Metazoa; phylum Chordata; class Aves; order Passeriformes; family Meliphagidae; genus Grantiella; species Grantiella picta. The sequence goes on from VZRM01001490.1 coordinate 3,174, forward strand.
TTGGATAAACCTTCTATTGATATATTTAGTACTCAAGATTTAAACTGCATTATTTCATAAATTTGCCGTGTTATCCAGCTGAAAATCTCAATGAAATTTCTGTTAAAATAATTAAGACTAATATATGGTTATGTAACACAACGTGCTAAAAATTTACACAGTAGTACATATACATTAAGTTATTTCTGGATTTTCTAAAAAAAAACCAGAAACAAACAAAAACCCCACAACTTTTCGTTAAAAAAACCCACCAAATAAAAAAAGCAATTTTGAACACTTGGCCATTTCACATATTACAGCTTTCAATTTTCCAAAATTGCAATTTGCCCAAATTTGGGGAAAACATATGTTTCCCAGGAATGTTTGAGTTCAGCTCAGTTTTGCTCCAACCAAACTTTTGGGTTATTTTGGTTTCTAAACACTTTCAATTCATATTTTTTTAAAGAATGTTGAAAAAGGTTTCCCACATAAATAAGACAAATTAACAATGGAGAACAAAGTGACTATAGTAATTCCAATGCTCTTGCAAGGTCACCAGCATTACTATGAGCAGCTTCAAAAGTGTCTGTTCCATCCACACGTAAATAGCTCCCTATTATCCATGGAGATTAAAAATACATCAAGGTGGGCTCAGCACCCTGGGGGAGTAGAAGTAGACACGGCTTTACACCTTCCCTATGGATATGGGATCTGCTAGTGGACCTGGAAACACACAGATATTTCATGCCATATTTGCTGCAGAGAAGCGAACTGGGCAAGCTGGGGGACACAGGTGAAAGATGTGCTGTTCTCACTGGCATGGGGGAGGGCAGAATATCTGATCTGAGAAACAGATTTGAGCCCAGAATGAATCTGGGGTCCATTTGTAAAAACAAGAAATTGAGCTCAATAGTTTCATAAACTGCAAGTGCAGTAGCATGACAGAAAAGGGCTGATGGCCTATAATGCTTTGTCAGAAGATTTTCCTCTCAGAATTGTCAGAGTTGTTGCCTGTAGAGAAATAAGTGCCCTTTAGGACATGGTTCAAGTGCAGGAGTAGTTTAGTCTGTCTTGCATCTGAGAGGACAGAGGAATTTATCATGAAAATCACAGATGTTTTTATGGCTGACTGAAATTCAAATCCTAGAATCGAAGATGGAAAGTTGATATTTTGACTCATACAAAAAAGAAGGGAGAGGTTTCTGTTGTATTTTAGAGCTGTGAGGGGAGTTTTCTTTCATATAAACCAACACTGGCCATGTATTTCTAAAAACAACATGCCTTACTGTCATTTCAGCCTGGGATACGTGTCCTGGAGACAGGCAGACACCTGGGAGACAATTTCAGTGAACAGAACATTCTCTAGTTGCAGGAGGTATTTATTACGCCAAATCATTGTTTCTCACTTCATTTCACATAATCATAACTTCTGTGGCATTTCCTTCTTTGACCTTCAGTATAGATTAGAGGACACAGCTGAAATCAAACACACTGTTTATGTGGGCTTGGCCCCTTCCAATTAAAGGATTTGTTTTTGTTGCACATTTCTCTAGTCTTTTTTCCTTCAGTATTTCAGTATTACCATTCCTTAAGTTTAAGTTTCAGTGGCCAATTTAGCACTTTGGTTTTCCTGCATAGAATACATTCCTCTTTCACAGTTGTTAATAGAAAATCCTCACCAAGTCATTATGTGTGGAACATACTGCAGTAACATTCTCTTTTGCACAGGTGCATGGCAGATATTTTATTTCCCTTAGGTAGGAAATAAAAAAGCAGCCAGATATTGCAATGCTCAATTTTTTAAAAAATAATAGCCCAGAAAAATAATTCAATGTTGACTGCATCACACTTCTAAAAACAGCAAAAAAGGTTTTCTCTCTACAGAAACAAAAGAGTAGCATGTTTCATTGAGTTATTTTGTTTTCACCATCATTTACTCTTCTCATACTATTTTTGGCCTTCTGTCTCTTACAATCATCATTATTCTTATTTTTCTGATGTAATTTCTTCTTTCCCAAATCCCGAATCATCAGTTCTGACTGCAAAGAGTTGATTTGCCTGTTTTCACATCCTAGGTAAGGGCTTGGTCGCTTTGTCTGGGAAGGATGCATGCAATATTTTATAGCTTTTACAGGACTCAATCTTTAAAGTGAGTCTTTGGGCTTATACCCAATACCATAGCACATGTGTTCTAGACAGAAGTTATACTTCATTCCCACTCTGGAGTAAAATTAAGCCAGATCCTGACCTTGAGCCTATTTGTACAAAGCTTTGAATGCTGGGCTGGTGCACATTTAGCCCCACCATAACAGTTGTAGGGTCACAGGGAGGTGACAGATGCTATCACACACTTCCTACTGTAGATGATTAATTACGAAGAGAGATCTTTGCATAGACTACATTTGAAAATTTCAGCCGAGATTTTTGGCAGACCTACAGGAGCATCTTTGTTGATTCAAGCCAGCTAGTGCCTGTTGTGTTTATCACAGATTTCCTTACAGAAGATAACCATCCAGACTGATAAAAGCAATGAAATTTCAGTACAACACAACACTGGAAATTTGGATCACAAATAAGCAAATATTGCCATCAATATTCCTGGCATTATATAGCTGCTATTAATATCAGGCTTACATATTGTAATTTTATTTCTTAAACCACACAGATAGTGCTTAGATGTATGGATTTATTATCACGTTTGGCATATATTATTTATAGCATCAGAAAGGTGAAACATCTTGCAGCATGCATGTAAAGATTAGGATTTATTGTCCAGGAATCCTTGAACAATTTTATCAAAAGCCCATTTCTAGGTGGTGTTTTTCTGCAATAAATCATACAGCAGAAATCTATCAGTGGTCACCAGTAAGAGATAAATGAGAGCAGAGGAAAGAGGGTCATCACAGAATTTTTTTTCTGTATCATGACCTGTCATTGGCAGAAATCCATTTGTTATCGTACACAACTGATTTTTTTCTCTTACTCACTGGGTTTGCAGTTCTGGGCACTGTTATAAAAAATAAAATTAAAAACTTTGCAGAAGGTAAGCTTTCAGGAATCATGAAAAAGAGTTAACTTAAAGACCACAGGTGCAAAAACTAGTGCTACTTTTATTCCCCCTCCTCCCCTCCTCCCTCCCTCCCGCCCTCACTTCTTTCTTTTTTCTCCACCCTCTACATAAGAATAAACTGTTTTGAAGTCTTCATTATGGAGATAGGAGAGGAAGATGCCATGTCAGTATATACAGAATCCATAGATATACACAACTCGATCAGTTGGTATGTGCAGGAAGGAGGCAAAATCTGTATTGCACTATCAGAAGTGGAGAAGTTCTTTTTGAGATGCATTAACCCCAATTAAATTTCTCTAAGGACCTTTCAGAGTTTTCTAATAAAACGAAGTTACAGTTTTTCTTTAAGTAAGGGGGTGGAGGAAGCAGTGGGAAGGAGGGCTGCAGTGTGACCTTTTTCTGCAAGTTGAGATTAATCGAGGTAGGAAGGAGCAATATCATCTCACATATCTCAATGAATATCACCACCCAGATTTCTATAAGGTCCTCAAGAATGATCCACTCATGCTGCAGGCAGCTGATGAGGGATTTGGTTAGGTAATGGAGCCTTCATCCAGAGCAGAATTACTCTCATAGCAGTCAGGTTTCTGGGAAGCTAGAGAAGAGTGCATAGGTGAAATTGTTATAATACAACAGCAGAAGTTTTAAGACCAATTGACCACTGGAGAGATTTACGTATTCTTCCCTTATACAAGTGGTGTACCGCTAGGCACACACTGCTCTACCCAGATTGTGCTCCTTCAGGAAAGCCTTGGTTATTTCTGCCTTATTAATTCAGGATTTTATCACAGTGCAAGAGTTTTATATGATTCTTCATCTCTCTGATCTATTTATCTTTTGGACGTGTGGCACAAGTATTTTTCTTTCCCTGGGCTAGGTAAAGAAGCAAAAATGCATGGTCTACATTGCCCTTCGAATACAAATAAAATAGTGAACCAATGGCCATACATTTGTGCAAATTCAGCTGCACCTCACCAACAGAGACAAGGGTGGGACTATGCAAACCTGATAAAACCAGCTCTGTAAGTTTATGTCACTGCTGGGAAGACCTATAAGTGAGTCACCAGACTATGATCTCTCCTTCCCAGCACTGGCCTTTCAGTTCTACACTTCAGGGAATGAGGTGCCATCCTTGTGGAACACACTCTCATTGCCAGATGCATCTGTGTGCTGCCACAGACCAAGGCTCTTTCTACTACTGAAGTATGTCATATATAACTAAGTAATCCACACTTTAAAAAATTTTCTTTCTTATGACTAAAATACTGAATACTGAAGTAATTTGCCAAGTGGCTAGTAACTGTGGCAATTGCTCTTCAATAATCTTATCACAAGAATATACAAGACCTTATTGTAATGTATAATTTATTAGGTTAATACTGTGTATTTAATTAATTTTAGTATTTTATATAACAATTATTAATTCTATAGACTTAGGTTTTATAATATTTATATATTATTATTTCCTTAATTTAAAGGTTGGACTCAATGATCAAAGGTTGCCCTCCAAAATCTCAGAGGTCTTCCAACCTAATTGATTCTGTGATTCTATAATTTATGGGGAGGAAAAAGCAGGAAGGCTTGAAAACAGCAATTCAGATTGATGACAGGAAAAATATTCAAAAGCCAATCAGAAGAAATCTTTATTTCTGCTGTAGCTAGTACAGAGCTGTTACAAGTTTCAAATAAGTTTTAACCATAAATATCCATAAAATACATGCAAACCTTGTTTGTATGAAAATTACACTTTCTCATTTGCTCTGTGTGATCAGTTATAATCCCACATGAATGCTTGATTTCAACTGGTTCCAACACATGTGCAGATATTGGATCCTCGTGGATTAAATTCTCAATTAATTTTTCANAATACTGAAGTAATTTGCCAAGTGGCTAGTAACTGTGGCAATTGCTCTTCAATAATCTTATCACAAGAATATACAAGACCTTATTGTAATGTATAATTTATTAGGTTAATACTGTGTATTTAATTAATTTTAGTATTTTATATAACAATTATTAATTCTATAGACTTAGGTTTTATAATATTTATATATTATTATTTCCTTANATATTTATATATTATTACTTCCTTAATTTAAAGGTTGGACTCAATGATCAAAGGTTGCCCTCCAAAATCTCAGAGGTCTTCCAACCTAATTGATTCTGTGATTCTATAATTTATGGGGAGGAAAAAGCAGGAAGGCTTGAAAACAGCAATTCAGATTGATGACAGGAAAAATATTCAAAAGCCAATCAGAAGAAATCTTTATTTCTGCTGTAGCTAGTACAGAGCTGTTACAAGTTTCAAATAAGTTTTAACCATAAATATCCATAAAATACATGCAAACCTTGTTTGTATGAAAATTACACTTTCTCATTTGCTCTGTGTGATCAGTTATAATCCCACATGAATGCTTGATTTCAACTGGTTCCAACACATGTGCAGATATTGGATCCTCGTGGATTAAATTCTCAATTAATTTTTCAAACTCTTCTTCAAATACTGTAGGTTTAGATAGTTTTCCTTGTTGCTTTTATAAACCTTTCATGACATAGAAATTTATTCACTCAAAGTAGAAAAATTGTGATAAAAATTAAGTAAAAGAAAAAGCTACCTAAAATACTAAAATGCTACTAAAATATTAAGATACCACAAGAACCTCTGCTTTTTCATTTAATCTTGACTTCACTGTTGCTTTCAGCATGTAAGGTAAACATCTTCAGAATTCTATTAAAATTTGAGTTGTACTTTAAAAACTACAAGTTTTTAAAATCCCTTTTTTCAGATATAAGATCATTATCACTCTTTTTATTTTGCTGATATAATTTTCAACTAACTGGAAGATTTTATTCCTTGGAATCATAATAGCTACAGATAAGAACAATAATTTATAGCTACCACATTAAATGAATTGCTCAGCATAGTAACTCACATTTCAACTTTGCAATAAACTCAACTAAATAGCTTAACCTATGTGCAAAGCAAGTTCGTCTAAACTGCTATTAATATTTTTAAGCCATTAATATGCTCAATATTGCACATATTATATTAAAATATAGTCTTATGCCTATAAACCAGGAAAAAAAAAATACATGCTACAAAGCAAATTTCAAATTTTTGAGTTGTTAAGGCTTGAATTGATCTTAAATCTATTAATTTCTTCTTCACTAAGCAGCAAAATAAGCAGTAGTTTACACTCTGTAGTCTAGTTCTTTTGGGAAAAGACAGTTTGTATCTTTCTTTTTAGTATTTTGGTTGAAACCTTTAATTATAACCAATTGAATCTCCTTAAAGATTAGGGGGCCCACATAGACAGACTGTGCATACCCAGTCATTATCTAGTGCTCAACCCGAGATTAATGTGGGTGAATTTTCTATGATATCATGCACTTTTACCTATTATCAAAATTTAAGATATATGCCACATAACCTTTCATTTTAATATTTATGCTGGTTTTAAGTATCTTTTTCTTATAAATGCTACCATGAAATCTTCCCTTAAGGCAAATTTTGTTCCATTGGCTGCAAGTTGGATGCATCAGCCCTGGGGATTTTATTAATGAGGAGAAAGATGTGTCTGTGATTATAAGACTTTGAGACTCGCAGGAATTATGGGAATTGCAAAACAACTGCATGAAAGCAGTTTAGCAGGGCCTTACAGAATCCCCAGAGTGGGTGTCACTGACAGTGCAGTAGGGATGCACTGGATGCACTGGATGCACTGGATGAACCTTTCACAGGTATTCACCAAAATGTGGATCACATTTTGATGCCAAACTGAGCACCATCTGCACAGAAATGGTGAGACCTTTTTGTCTGCTCCGTGTTAGACACAGACAAGCAGCAGAAGAGTGGAAAGGAACAGAGAAGGTAAATAAGAAGCAGCAGCTCCTCACATTGGCACAGTAAGAGGCCTCAGCTGCCCCACCATTGTCTCCCTGGAACTCACACAGGGCAAGAAGGGGTGAAGAGGTTCATCCTGCAGAGCAAATGCTCCATGCTCGTGCTGTGTGGGACAAGGATGACATGGCAGAGGGCTTTCCTCTTCCCTCCATTTCTGTAGGCAGACCCTGGGGTAAAAGCAGCTTCCTGGCCTCAGTCTAGGATAACAATTTTGGCTTCCTTTTCCATTTTATCATCTGAGCTTGTGTGCTCTCACTTTGTAAATAATTTTGGCAGACATGAAGGACTGGAGTAAATACATCCATGTTTTGGAGTTTAACACTATCAGGTTGATAAGAGCCAGCTAAGTCAAAGAAATTCCTCGGCCTCTTTTCTATCCCAGCGACACAAATCTGCACAAAGGGAAGATGCCTCATATATCATCCCAGTAAGACCATGTTGGATCAGTTTTTCTCAGCCCCCTTCACATGAGAAGGATTTTGTGCTCCTTATCCCCTTTACAATGTGAGTGCTTAAAGCATCTGCAAGATGTCCACAAGCAGGGTGTGAATGTAGTCCAGGGGTTTTAAGGCTCATGTGAAAGATTTAAAAATTAGTTGTGAACTGGAAGACATCTGGTACACAAATCCCCTGCAGCAAAACAATTTGATGTACATGGGAACTGGAACACTGAGTAACAAGTATAAGGACGTCTGTGGGGCTTCACGCCTTTTCCTTTATGCACCCATAGGATCCCAAATTAGAGAATGATCTTACCTTTTGATATGCACAAGCACCAAATTTTCCTGGGAAAATGTAGGCCTAAATTTTTCTTTTTCTTTCAGTGTCTATTCCTGAGACACCATGAGCAAGTTGGGAAGAATGCAGGATATCCAATTCACTTTCTTTTTCAAGAAGCCTTACAAAAGTGTTTAGGTCACAGCATTTTTAATGGGAGAACAAAGATGGAAATGTGAGTTATAGCAACAAAAATGTGAGAAATATAAATTATTTTCCCATTCTAAGTTTTATTTTTTCTTAAAAATGAAAGGAAAGATGACTGGAACAGACAAAATGCAGCAGTGAAGATCAGAACATACTCTGGAAAGCTTAATGTAATTGTTTAGTCATTTCCTATGGCAGCATTAAAAAAAAAAAGAGAGAGAGGGAAGGAAATTTCCCAAGTCAAATTCCTCATAATACCCAGTGTTCTTTGTTTCTTATATTTTACTGTGAAGGCTTCCCCAGTTCTCTTGGCACTTCAGCAATGACTTAGTGGAGCACATCTTTAAACATTTCTCCCTTGAAATAGCCCACAAGGCTTGCAGACAGAATTTGTACAGTGAGGGGTAAAAAGATTCGTTTGCTAAAAGCCATAGCAAGGGATCTTCAGGAAAAAATGATGATGGGACTGTAATTTTACTATGCAGTCTTATGAAAGGTAAAATGATAACTCTCCTAATGAGCCAGGCCTACACAGGAGGGCACTAAACACAGTCCCCTCTAACCCACACTGGAAGCACTAACACAGAATCATTGCCATGATCTGTTGTATGGAAAAAATATTTGTAGCGGCTTTTACCGTATTTCTCAAAACTTCCTGCCTCTCAGTTCTGGAGAAACACAGCAATGCTGTCTCATGTTTGCAGCACTTAGGGATCTAATTGGGATATTGTTCTGTACACGCTGTTAGACAGCGTAGTGACAAGATGAATCTCAGCCAACACTGGCGGCCAGCCAGCACATACCTTGCACAAACAAAGTGCAGGGCAATTAAAGTGTAAGTGCCAAAGGAGCACTGCTGAGAGAGAGCACAAAAATAGCCATCCAGGAAAGCACTTGGGAAATATATTTCTTTGGCTTATTGGAGGACTATTGTTCCATCCATTTATTTCTTTCCCTTGGTGTATTCCCATGAAGGGAATCTATTTTCCCCTCTGGAGTATTTTTACTCTTTAGAGAAGTTTGGGAATGCCTTAGTGAGGAAGGGTCTTTCTCTAGCAGGGCAGAGGAAACAGGATTTCTATTATGTGAATTGAGGCAAAAGGATATTAGAGAGAAAGAGCTTTGGGAAGTGTGTTATGAAATGGAGCTTTTAATAAAATACGTGGATTGGGTGCGCTACGTACATATCATGTGCTGCAGAAATATAGAGCCATCATTCTGTACACAGCTATGTATAAATATTGAAACAAGGCCTGTAATTCCACTCATCAAAATGAAAGCCCTTAAGGAGTCAGATGTTCCCCCCACTCCCTGCTCTGCAAACATGTCTGCATTACTAAAATGAATTCACAATCACCTTATTAGTAATTTCTGCAACCTGTGCTGAATATCTAGTATCCTAAATGCTCTACAAATAATTCCAACAGTGCATTTTGTGACATTCAGTGACAAAACCTAGCAGACCTGAAACATTTATTACTTGGAAGCCTGGCTGTTAATAGAGGGGTAAAAGACTATTGAAGAGGGAAGGGGAGAGTGGGCTGGGGAATGAGCTACTGGAGATAAAGGATACACAAATGTACAAACACCACTTTCATCCTCAATTCCAAACAAAGCAACTGATCACAATATGCATTTTTCTTTTCCTTCAGATCTCCTCCAGTGTTCTTGTGCAGCAGGTGTGTACTTGCAAAGATCAAAACAACAGGCTTTACTGAATTTCTACTGACTCCGGATAGTCTTGTTGATGGGTCTGGTGGATTTTTTTTTTTCCTCTCAGAAGATATTTCTCTAATGAAGATTTTATGTCTACAAGGTAATTGTTATTTCTTGTGTAGTTATACAGAGCACATTTTTTCAATAATTTTGTTGGTTGTGGGCAGATCTACTTATCATCTCTCTAGCAGCAGCAGGATGAGTCAGAAATAAGATCCTAAGTATATGGACAAGTATGGATTTATTTATCATTCTGATCTTCTCTAAAGATAACATCCAAATTCTTTCCTAAAATGTGCTTCTTTACATCATGTGTATGTCAGGTCAGAAGCAGCAGATACATGCTTTTTAACTTAGATTTGTTTTGTAAAACAATTATTTATTCTGTGGGAAGGAAAGGTTATATTGCAGAGGTCAGACTTTTATCATTTTCTTTTTATGGAGCAAGCCTTTGGGATATTATAATGGTATGTCAGCTAAGCACCTAGATGGCTCTACAAGGTCAAACAGAGTTAAAACGGGCATATTTTATGTATGTATCTTGCAAGTGTTGTCCCAGTACACTCCAACCCCACCAATAAACCATTTTATTGCTTTACAATAAGGCAGCTTTGTGTTTCACAGGATTTTCCCCCCCCTTTGTATCAATGCTAAATTCATACAAATGTCAATAACAAAAATGTACCAAGTTCTTCCTGGGGTCACTTAATGACATTGTTAGGATTCTTAATGTAGCTACTAGGTGAAAGAGCTGCCAGTACTGCATAAAGAATGAGTTGTTCTACTCCTGCCACAGCCTCAGCTGATTTACAACCACTTTGTGTTTGATGTAGGACAGGATAATTTCATCAGTCTCCAGTCCTTGTGATCATGTCCCAAAATGACTAGTCAGGTGAAGCTCTAGCCAAAGATTGCTTGTCACCTGTAGGAAGTAGCTGTCTGCTGTGAGTGGTCTTTACTCATAAATGTAATCATCAGTTAGCTATTCATTGAGCTACACTTCATGGTCTAGATGTAGTATTGAGGATAATATACAAACACCTCACAGGGAAAATGCTTTGAAACAACAGATGTGTCCATTAAAAAACTTGGGTTTTTACAAGGGGACAGCATCTTAAACGGAAGTAGCTGTCTTCCATGTTCATCTCTGAAGGTTACTTCAGAAAACCTGTCAAAACCTCTCCCCCTCCCCAAGTGATTCACTGAAGCAAATGGCCTGTAGTTGAAAACAATGATGACTTGAAAGCCCAACACCAGCACTGTCATGGTGATTTAAGGCAGCCAGGATAGGATAGGTATAAACCTTTGGTGCACTGTTGTTTTGAAAGAATATGTGATGTTATAGTAGAATTATCTGACAGAACAATATGATAATGCAGCCACATCTCAAGGTGGGGGGCAAATTCTTACTTATTTTGGTTACATTCCTTGAAATTGTGGAGCATGTGTCTATTTCTACTACAAGTGAGGCATTTCCATCACATCCAAACATATAATTTGGCATGAAGTAACTAACACTCCTTCATTTTTTTGCTGTTCAGCTGGGCTTAACCTGACATTTGTTCTCCTATCTTAAATAAATAAAAATCTTGTTTCAGAAGAAGTGAAGCTAGAAGGAATTCTGCAAAGGCATTATAAAATTGCCCAAAGGAAAAGCAGTTCTGTTATTAGGCCAATGCTTCTGTAAATGATAAATTAAAAAGGCAACATGAAGAGGCTGAAAAGTGGTGACAGCTACAATGAGTACATTTTCTCTTTTCTCAGTGTGAGATCACTGTGCAGGAATAGATGAACTTTGAATCCCTTTGTGAAATTTGTGCTCATTTTAGCTGTCACTGCTGCAGGTGATGAACACTCGCAACCTGTTGTTTCTACTTTGTGCTTTTAAAAATGCAAAGGATAAATTCTAGTAACAAAGGAGTAAATATTCTGATAAACATAATCACATAGCTAATGGGGAGTCTTGGATAAAAAATTCAGTGTCTTTTGGAATTTATCAGAGGCTTGTGAGATTAAGGTCAGACATATCTAATTTCTAAAATTGTAGCTGGGAAAAAAAAAGCATGACATTTGATATGTTTTAGTTATGTCTATTTTGTCAGAATGCTTCCAAGGTCTCAATACACACTATTTTTCCTCTTTAGGTTTGTTCCCTAAGGTCTGGTCTGCTCTCACTATCCATTCACTACAAAAAATTAGTTAAAGTGCCTTAAAAACAAATTCACGCAACTCAAAATGCAGAAGGAAATTGATAGAGACTTCTAGTTTGTCTTACCAAGAAGAGGTCTTTTTCAAATTTTGGATTTATAATATATGTGAAACTTTAGATTTTGAAATCAGAGGATGTGCAGATGACATCTGGTGTGAGATTTTTTATTTACTTCTATTTTTTCTTGAATAAAGAAGGATCAAAATCAATAGATGTACAGAAGAATAATTCAACTGTTCTTCCACAGAATAGTTTGCTAAAGTGTATTCTGTTAGTACTGCTCTTTATATTACTAATTTTAACATCTCTTTAAAAAGACCTGTATTTTGGAAATGTATATGGGTATAGATTGTCCACTTATTTCTAAAACTCTCTCTTTATTTGATCTTTTGTACTCTAAATTTTACTCCCATTGCTCCACATTTCTGTCTTTTTTCTCAATGCATGGAAGCCCCTGTGGTTTGTATCAGCTTTTAACACAATACAGTACTTCTTAGAGAAAAGATCTGTCATACTGTGGCTGCCTACTAGTCCTCCCATGCTGATGAGCACACAACAGAGAGTTACTGTGCAGGAATAAATGGGTTTTTTTCTTCTTTTTTAACTTAAAAATGAAAATAAGATGTTATGTGTGTTTTAATTACCAATGGAATATTTCCTGGTGGGTTTGCACTGCTCTGGTCAACACAGGGATGAATTTTTAATATCCAAAGGGGGAAATCCTTCTCAAAAAGATAGCTTGCAGTGGACACTCCACAACTGATTCTTCCCTGAGTACTATAGCACTACTAGGCCCTATGGCAATAAAGATGTTACATATATTAATGTTTTCCCATGTATGAAAAAGAAAAGCAACTTTTGCAATTGAGCAGCTCTTCCTAGCACCAGTGTCATCTGTCTCCTGTAAATTGTGTTCACAAACAGATCTGCAGCACAAATATTCTGTTTGGCCTTGCAAAGCATTGATTGACACAAGCCATACAGAAATATCAGCACTTTCCATTTACAGAGAAGCAAGAGAAATTATCTAAAAGTGAGACACCCAAGACTTACAGGAATGTGACATCTTTACATCTCTAAAGCAGGTAAAAGTAAAATTTGCCTAAGTTTAAAAAAAACCGAAACACCAAACCCCCAGGTAATCTGTAATTTTTCGTTACTAAGTGTTGAAATAGCATGGCTGTTATTGTACTGGCAGTGATGGCTGTCACTGCCTTTGCAAGCACTGCTGTGGCTGTGTGACCCTGGAATGTGGCTGCTTGCCCTGGACACAACGGGGACTCTCCAAAAAGGTGCTGTCATGCTGCATCTACCATTGCTAGGACAGAATGGCTTTCTTGGGGAAGCTGTAGCACCTGGATTATAACAGGGAGTAACAGCAGTGCATGTTCATCAGCCTCCACAGATCCTGGAGATTATTTTCCAGGAGGAGCATTGAAGGGTTAGGGCATCAGTGGTGCAAATGAAAAGCCCCCTTCCCTTCCCTTCCCTTCCCTTCCCTTCCCTTCCCTTCCCTTCCCACACATGGATTAATTTCTATTTTCATTTAAGACAATGTACAGTTACAGCTGTGTTTTTGTAATTGGGATTCTTTTTCCAAACAGACTATTTTTTCCCTCTGAATTTTCTTTTGAAAACTTGGGTATTTTCTAGTTCTTATATAAGCTGTTCTATCTGGAATTTTTTCCCCTTTTTTCATTCTCTTCTTCATTCCCAATGAAAAGTTATGACTGCACAGGCAACAATGTCTTTCCAGGTTAATTTCATGTGTGATTCCAGCTGGCTTCCTTTGATGTTGCAGATGTTTCATCTTAGATTCTCAGTATCAGTGTAAGACAAAGAGCTAATTCTACCCTGGGTCTTGAACTTCCAATTTGGCAATACTGATTTGCTGGATCTCGTGATTTTGTTCTGGGTCCAAGAGCTAGTTGATCTTTTTTTCTAAATGTTGATTAAGATATTCCCAGGTGAAAGACTGGCATCATGTAAGTAATAATGATTATTTCTTTGACTATTTCAAATATCAGACACAAAAATCACCAGAAAATTACAAAACACAGAGAGTGGGAAACAAATGGCCACCATAAAGAGCTTAAATTTTTAAGCTAAAAATTTAAGGTAAAACACTATTTGCATGTGTCACAGATAAGTACTGAATTCATTACTTTGTGAAATTAATGTAAGATGAATGTCATGTAATACAGTACCAGGATACTTTCTTTCCATTACCAAAATCTTTCTAAGGAAAATCTTACTTTTCCTTAGTCTGGAATCACAGTATGGTTTCTATGCAGAAAAAATGTTGAGAAAAAGAAAATTAGTTTTCAATTCAAAACCCTACAGCAGTAGTAAAGCAACATCAGCAGACTTAGGAAAGCCCTTATTTTATAAGAGATTTTGTATTTCTAATTTTTGAATATTTAAAAGATAGATGTATTAGTATAAATTAGTCAGTCTGGCCTCAGTTTATGGAGACGCACTATAAATCATATGGTGATTCACCACATCCTAAAATAGTCCAGATGAATCATAATTTGGAAGTGTGCATTGCTTTTGCTGACTATAGAAGTAATGTAACATATTTAGCTCAGTCACAGGCACCTGCCTTTGAGACGGTCAGGTGAGTGTGGCTGAATTCCACCTTTTTGTGCCTGCTGTCTCCACTTCTTCCACATTCCCAGAGTGGAAATGGAGAGCAGTGAATAGTGAGCTGAGCTCTCCCACATCAGCCCATGTGCCACAAGTCCCAGAATCTGCTGTAATACTTTGAGCAGATGAGCAAAAGACAATGCCTTGTGTCATGTCAAAGGAGAAAGAGCTCAATTGTTATCCATGGCATATGCGTCATAACTTCCCATTCAGTCAGTTTGTTAGTTTAAAACACATTTTACCACTGAGATTTAAAGGTGGCTTGAGTTATTTCAAATGCTGTTAGTATGCAAAGAAATCAACTTGTTTTAAATGTTTGGTGTGATGTTTAAACTGAAAAAATACGACTGAAATGAAAAATGAGTCCCTTAATGTGTGATATTTTACAGCTGATGAAAACATATTGAAAACATTGAAAAAATAATGGCATTAGTTTCTACAGTGTGAATGTGTCTTTTTGCAGTAAAGCCTGCCTAACAATTTTTACTATTTCTTACAAAGATTTAATAAGACTTTAGAATGAGTTTACTGTATGTTTGACTGAGCCTCTTCAGCAGCAGTACAATAAAGCAAGTGTAGGGTTCTGCATAATAATTTTTTTAAAATTTCCATGCTACATGCAGTGCCAATCCTTTTGGCTTGCTTTGAGCAATATAGGGTGTTCTATATAATAAAAAGTTAAAAATGTAAAACCAGAAGTTTTAAAGTAACAAACATTCAATTTATGATGTAAAAACAGAGTTTTTGTGCATGATGTTCATCTGTTTTTCTTCAGTGGGACAGCATGCTGCCTCTTTGTGCCACCATTTGGATGGGACTTCAGCATTCTTTAATAAGCTCTGATTTGAACCCGTACAAATGTCAGCCTTGAATGCCAGCTAATATCACTGAGATGGTTATTAACATTTTTTCCACTGCTGTGAAGGAGGTAAGAACACTGGACATAATGTGCTTTCCTGTCCAGAGAAGGCAAAACCAAGGAAAAGGTGGAGTCAGCCAGTTGCAGTGGACCAAAGTTGCATGCATCTAGTAAAGACTATTACAACAACACAACTCTTAAGACCAGATTTTATATTGGCATATGAATGGATTTTTCTGAAAAGTTGTCTCTGAGGATGAAGGTTGAATGAATTGTTTTTTCCCATGAGGCAAAACACTGTTATTGCAGATACTGCTTTCCAGCTCTCATCACACTGTGATCATTAGCAATTTTCATAACAATTGCACTTACATTGTGTTTTGGGGTGTAAAGACAGTCATTTTTAGGTATTCCCTCTGTGGCAACGTCATTGTCCTGTCCCTGTCTGGATTTTGCTTTGCCACCTCTTTCTCCTCAAATTCCCATCACACCAGTCTGAACAGCCCTTGCTGTCCTCTGCTCTGTGTGTGGAGGAGAAGCAGACAAGGTCAGGAGCAGGTTCTTCTCCAGACACCTTCCAGTCAGCTAGCACAGAGCAGCACTGGTTGTGCTGCTTGGTGCTTCTGTGGGAAGCAGGCAAGGACACTGAACTGGCAGTCAGCAGGCACATCTACTTCCTTCCTAAAACACTTAAGGAGCCCTAGGTGGTGACTTCAAAGACCATTTATTCACTGCTCAGAGGAATGGATATTTTGTAATACAAAATGAATCGAATTTCAAAGCCTGTAAAGGTCAAAAGCAGCCTCTGGCCAAACAAGAGGAAGAAGCCGATGGGAATTACACCTCTCCATGAGAGGCCACTTTAACGCAAACAGCTCTTGTGAAGTCGCATATGCAAAGAGTTAAACCACAGACCTCCACAGTCTGATGGATGAGAAGTGATCACTCATCCCTAGGACAGGCAGGGACCAGAAATGGTGGTCTGATGCAGTTTCACTTTGCC
Organism: Grantiella picta; assembly: GCA_013397955.1. Taxonomy (NCBI): domain Eukaryota; kingdom Metazoa; phylum Chordata; class Aves; order Passeriformes; family Meliphagidae; genus Grantiella; species Grantiella picta. Next base: position 19,487 of record VZRM01001490.1, read on the forward strand.
TGCTTTTATTCTTTCAGACTTGGTACTAACCTCTCTTGAGATGGGACTGTGAGCATCCATTTTCATCGCTGCATAAGCCTGGTCAGACTCTGCAGGTGTGAAAAGCTCTCTGGTGATAGCACTCACTCTCCTTAAATGAGTGCGGGAGATGGCGAGTCTGGGAGAACTAACATAAGAGCTTGTTACAGTTCAGAGGCCTCCCCCTCCTTCACAAAATTAGTCTCTTTGAATTACAGCTAATACTAATTCTATTTTCTGTATGGAGCAGTACAGACCTATGTGATTTTCCAAAGAAATTGATTAAAAAGTACCCTGCTGTCACTGGTTTAAGCTCTTGCCACCCTGAGTGGAATACAATGGGTAAGAATAAGGAAAATCATGCAAATATTTAGAATAAAGTGTAAAGTAAGACTTTATGTTGGCTGTCTTACTCAAGATCAATATGGCACTAGTGTGTATCTTACTGTGTTCTTTACCTTATCATCAGATTTTTAGCCATTTCACACATTTCAGGGGAAAAATATTCTTTGATGACTTTTTTCTGTCTCATGGGGTTTTTTCTCTTGTATCTTGCTTACAGATTAAAAAACAAAACAAAACAAACAAAAGCAATCAAGCAAGCAAACAACCCCCAAACAAAACAAAACAACACAAAACAAAACAAAAACCAGTCATCACAAGTTGTGGGTACAAGCTTCAGAAGAGAGAGAAAATGGACTCTTAAAAATATTCATATGTACCTTGTCTGGGGTGAAAGGTGTGAATTTTAAAGCTTATTAACTTGCAGTTTATCCAATATTTGCTGCCTTTTGATTAGGTAATCCTTTGTCTTTAAATGCAGACTGCCTAGTTGTGGCAAGAATTTCTGGATCCAGGGCCAACAGGCTTGTTGGGGGATTGGGAAGGATGAACTGGTGTCCCTGTATTTCTGAGCACTGTAGTTCTGTAGCTGTGGGCCACAGAAAAAGCCATCTCTTTCTCTGAGCCTGCTGCTGTTTGGAGGCAGGTGCTCGGGGCTTTGCATGCTAGAAATGGAATAGGAATCCCACAAAATTCAATACGGGCAAATGCTAAGTCCTGCATCTGAGATGGACTAATCCAGGCCAAGGTCTGCCTGGCTGAGGAGTTGTTCTGCTGGGAAGGTACATAAGATGTTGGTAAACAGCAGGCTGAACATGAGCCAGGGTGTCTTCTGTCATTAAGGAAGGTCAACAGCACACTGGGCTCTGTTAACAGGAGAAAAAACAGTAGATTATATTTGTCCTTTGCTTTGCACTATATTTGACCACATAACACAAAACTGCATCCAGTTTTTGGCCACCAGTACAACTAAAACGTGAATAGCCCACAGCTAGTTCAGTGGGTGCCACCAGGAAAGGCAGGGCTGGAGCACTTGCTTGGTGAGAGGAGGCTGAGGGAGCTGTGTGTGTTCAGCCAGAGAAGGGATGGCTCCAGGGGACCTGCCAGTGACCAGGGGGAGGTTACTGAAAAGAGGGAAATGCTCCTCACAGTCATATGTGCTGAGAGGGTGAGAGGCAATAAGTTGAAAAACGAGACATTCAGACTTCACATGAAGAACACTTTCACTGTGAGGACTCCCCTGCAGGGGATGAAGAGGGGGCTTGTAGTCTTCTTCCTTGGAGGTTTTCAAGATCAGACTGAATAAACCCCAGAGCAGACATTCAAGCTTGCCCTGCTCTGGGCAGGAGGTTGGATGAGAGGCCTCCTGCTATCCTTTCCATCCTAGTCATTCTGTGTGCATGTGATTTTTACCCAGCAGTGGACCTGCTTGATGCTGTAGTAAATTAGGTGGTCAATAAAAGTAGAATAGTTCCCGGCTAAAACATCATCTGAAAACTTCTGCACCCAAAAGACTCACATCAAAATGGAATTTTAAAATAAGAGAAATGCAAAAACCAAGGAAAAAAACTTGATCAGCATGTAGCTTGAAATTAGTTTGATGAAGAGAGCACTCACCTTCACTTGAAGATAATGGGCAAAAGAGAGCACAGCTGTCATCTGGATCAGGTTAAACAGAGGCAGAGTTGTTGCCCTGGTCTGTGTCATGATATCCTGTGTGAACAACATCAGCACCATCACATTTCAGCTGCCACCACATGGTGCCTGCAAAGAGAAGGGAGAAGTGCTTCGTAGCTGCCACCTGCGATTCCTCATTATTGGCAGGTACTTTGCAATGGAGTACCAGGACAGGATAATTGCTGGAGACAGAATTGGCAAGAGCAGTGTATGGGAGACATTCAGTTGCACACGAGTATGGTAGGTGAACTATAAAAAAAAGCAACCCTGCCATTATCTGTTGAACAGCCGGCAACTCTGGGTCTTCCATTTTGTTTACAGCAGAATGGACAAAAGGCTGGTAGTGTCGGCAGCAAATAGCCTGGGGATTGTATGCCTTGTAAAGGTATGCTGGATGCCTTTGTGGGCCATAGCTCAAACTTTTGAGGCAATAACAGTGAGGCATTGCAAGTTTATTTGCAAGATTAAGTCTAAATGTCATCCCCAGAGTGCAGTATAAAAACTAATTAATTTTTTTATTCTTTATCGTTGGGATCAACATTCATCCATAGGAATTTGCATTTCTATATGACCCTTGTGTAAGCCAGCTTGCATGGGAGGGAGACCAATTTTGAGATTCATCAGTAGTGTTGTCAGTCCTACTCAAATATTCCATTTATACTAAATATTCCACAAACAAGTAATATTCTGCAGCCAGCCTTAGGAGGAAAACAAGTACTTCTATGAGAAACACAATGACTACTTTTCATTACACAATGTTTTACTATGCACTTGTGTCTTACAGCTGCTCTTCCATATGGATTCCTCACTATCTAGCTCAAGATGTCAGTTTATACTGCAGTCTTCCACTCATTGAGAGCACTGGCTGGGCTTTTCAACCAGATATTTTTTACAGACTTTGGCTTCAAGTCATAGGCATCTTTACACCTCAGCACTTCTTTGGTTTCCAGCAGGTCTGTTTTGCAGTTTGAACACTCAAAATTTTTACTTGAGAGTGTTGTTTGGTGGGCAGAGGTGCAAACACCCATAGGGTGAGGAAATAAATCCTCAGGACATGAGAGTAAGAGAGAAGTTGAAAAAGTATTTTAACGGTGAAAAGTATCTTAACATGCCATCAAATCTACAATTCAGAGCTTTCCCCATACAAAAATTTTTGCCAGAAAAATCTCCCTTCAATCTCCAAGTTCTTGTTTTAGCAATGAGGAATACTCCTTTTAGAAGGATGTTATAAAGGGGAAGGGTGCTATCCTGTGGTTTGCCTTCTCAAACAAGGAATGCCTGATACGGAGCTGGGAAACTACAGGCCACAGGCATGTCAAACAGGAGCATGCTGGAACCACGCTGGGAGCAGAAGGAACTGGAGAGAAGGTACACTGCAGCTGCTGGACACGAATATTAGGATGCTGTCAGGCAGGAGCATTTCCTTCATTCCAGACTCATCCCATATTTGTCTCTAGAAAACAGAGCCCTTACCTAAAAGGTACACTTCTAATATTGTTAGTCCTTTTGGGTTACTGTTATCTCCAATTACCTGCCAAGCCCTCAACTTTCTCCTGTGCAATCAGGAAGAGCAAACTTTTCTTCATCCCTTCAAAACAGCACACTGAGGGAAAGCCTCTTTATAAATTGCATGTAGGCTCCTGTACTAGACAAATTTACAGATGTTTCACAGAGTTATGCAGAAAGTCGGTATTCCTGACCCACCAGTTTTTGTGGGCATTTTCTATTGACTACATATTTTCTGGGTTGAATTTGCTTTGGATACAGAGACCCTTTTGGTGGAAATCGGAAATGTCTGTAGGTCTTCCATCCGTTTCTGTGTAAAGACTCAGGGAAAAGTCAGCCTAAACAGAGCTTCCAAAGCTAACAGCTTTCCTGATTAACTCTTATTATCCAACATGCTGCATTTTGTAGAGGGAAAAATATCAAAGATGGGAGAGAGAGCAAAACTGAAATAAACAAAAAAAAATCACACTTTGAAATCCATCCCTTTGGCAGCTGTCCCTTTCTCATTTTGGCAGACGGAGAATTGCTGGCAAGACTAGTGAGGGAAGGGTAAAAGACAAATGGTTCATGATGAATCCTTTAACTAAGCTGATATTTCAACACAGCACTTGCCAGCATCTTTCTTTGGCATACGCTTTATGGAACGTACATGACAACCACTTCAGCATTGTTAATATATTGGCATTACCTGGTTTATTATTCATCTCCCATGAATCAGACCCCAGACTTTCAGGAGACTATCACATAGCAGAAGTCCTATTTTTTTCCCTAGTATTTATTTCTCTGGATGCAAAATTAAAACTAAAACTTTTAGGCCATGATGTAAAAAGCCCAATGACTAGATTTTAAAAATTGGTGTATTGATTATCAGGATATTATCCTTTGTAGTGCTGATAATGTAGCTGCCAACTTTCAAGAAGGAGGTGTATCAAAAAACTCCACTGTTTGGGTACATCAGCTCCAGAAAAATAAAAATAAATAAGATCACTAATATTTTGGAAACTAAAATAAAAAAATGGATTAGAAGGTAATTATTGGGTTTTATCATGTTTTTTGTCCTGGAAAAAAAGTCTTTAGGTTTCAGGAGCAGAAGTGAATAAATTGAGATTTACTGATGAAAACAAAGTATTTCAAACTCTTCAAGAAAAAAACCCAACAAGATAATAACAAACAAACTGGTAAATAGCATTTCGTTTTCATTACATTTCATTCCAACATTTTCATTGACTTGAATGGGCCCAGCACTATACTACATAAATGTAGTATAAGTTCATTACAATAATTCATTAAACCAATAAATTTAAATTTAAAAATAATTACTCCAACATATTGAGGAAGAGATTAGAATATTAATTTTTTTTAATGTATTCATTCAGTCTTTTATTTATTCACTTCTTCTTTCTTTCTTTTCATTTTTTCCTTCCTTTCTTGCTAAATACTTAACTCATCATCTTTTAACAAATCTCATTTTGTGTTCCTAAAGTTTCCACAGGTGGCATTCCACCACATCTACCTCTTTGCAGAAGGCATTGCATTTTCAAGGAGCCAGGCCATGAGGAATTGCCAATCACTAAATACTATGTCTGCATCATGAAGTATGGATAATCAAATTACAGCAGATGGTCAGGAAAACCTTGTCTAATATTTTTGAACTAAACTCTTACTGTTTAGTTTTATAAATTCTTCTTTATAAATTCATAAATGCATCTTGCTCCAGTACAGCATGACCCTGTAAAAATCATTAATGAGGTAGGAACTGAAGGAAACGCTGTGAGGTAAGTGCAATACACTGTACAATTTTCTGGCCAGAGAGCTTAATTAGTTCTCTTCCTTTCTAACAGCCTACCTTCATTTCTCATCCCTTTTAACAGAAGATTAAAACTGTAAAAAAAAAATTACAAACTTTATCTTCTGAAATATTGGTAATGACTTCAGGGTTTCTTGCAGGAAATTTTGGGCTTTTTGTAAAAAGAAACCAAAATAATAGGTTTGGATATTTTTTTCCTTATTTGAATTGATTCTAATGTTAGGATTTATTAATAGAAGGGAACTGAAATGTGAGTGCCTGAAAAGGCAATATGGAACAGCTCAACAAGCTATGGAAAGCATGAATAACAAACCATATATTTTTCCTGCCACGACAGGGCACTGCATAAAAACACTAGGGGATGGATGCAAACAATGTGCTGGTGAGAGTGACAATAAAACAGAGATGACAGCATAAAGAGAGAATGATGAATGCATTAACACAGGTAAGAGAGTTAGATAAAAGATCACAGGGAATAGCAGAAAATTCACTCTAAGCAGATATTGAGTAGTCTAACAGGAAATAGTGCAGTTGTTAGATGTGGATTTGATAGGGAATGTGGTGACAACAGAGTGAGAAAATCTTTGAGTTTATATGGAGAGATTTATATTTATGCCTCTGGATATACATTTATAGATATTTATTCTAAATATATATTTTGATATCTCTGTAATAAATTTCTATAACCATATGATAAACTGTATTTATTGTAGTTAACACCCTTTGCCTCCCTTACCTGTGCTATGTTATTTTTTTCTTTTCAGCTGGTGATTTCTCTAAGCAGCTCAGAACTGCTGTCAGAATCGTTGAAACCTGCCAGAATTTTTTTCTTCTTTTCTTCCCAAACACCTCCAGAGATGGGGAATTCTCCTCCTCTGCTGCATTCTGCTTTGAAGTTCCTGTCTTGAATTACCCCATTTTGTATTAGTTTAGATTTAAAGGTCCAATTTCTCTTATCTATCAAAGATGAGAAAAGCGGGGGCATTGAGGCTGTTATTATAAGAAAAACTGGCATTAATATAATAAGCTGATTTCTTAAAAATATTTTGCCTAAACAGTTGAAAGAAAGATGTTAGTCCATAAAATAAAGTTTAAAAACCAACCTTTTTTTTTGTTTAATTCTTCATTTTAATTTCAAAATATTCATACCAATAAATCTATTAAAGTCACATATTTTTGGCTAATGGCTACTTGGTCAGGATTAGTTTCTAAAACTGTTGTTTTTCAACAGTTGAACCAGCAAAGAAGATGAAAAACCAATCAGCTTTAGTAGGCTTTATATTAGGTCCTTAGATGTAAATAGTTCAACATAATTTTATTTTATTGCTTGTTAGCACTCTCATGTTTCATGCCTTATGGTCACTCAATGAGTGGTTCTTTTAAAAACCTTTCTCTTTATGTCATTATTTTCCATTGAGTAATATTAGAGATGTACAGATCCCTGATTGCCTTTTTCAAAATGCATGTCATGTACTTGGGGCATTTGTTTGATAATGAATGGAACACAGCAGCACTACCTGGAAATCTAGGAGAAGAACTGAAAGATGCCAATTTCTTCTGATGCTCTAAGTAGTTTTTAGACAGATTACTCAAAGAGGAAATAAAAAAATTATCAAGCTGAACTTCACAGCACATGCCCACGCACAAATGAGGCAAAATTTGCTGTGACAGTTTCAGTATTGCCACATGTTGTTCAGGGTTGCAGGCTTATGTTTTATGTTTTCATTCACACACAGCATTTTTAATATTATGGGTCAGAATTTCACCATTCAGTGGCATCTTTTTGTCAGCAGTGATTCAGTAGACAAACAAGGCTTGATGAGTCGTCAGTGAGGGATATCACATTTACACAAAATCACAGTTGAAACCATCAGTCTGAGACAGATTAAAACCTATTAGGCTAAGCATAAGAAAAAGGAGCCTGAAAACCACCAGAATGTGTGTATTATGGTATGAATGGAAGTTTTAGAAGACTAGTCAGAAAGGATTACTCTAGAAAAGAAAATGTTTGTCTTGGAGACTTTTTTATTGACCTGTGATATGCTTTTGGTTTGAAAGACAAGTTAGACAAAACGAGCTCCAGTCTTTCAAAACTCTCACAGCTCTATAAATAACTCCACATAAAATGTACAGTATGTATAAACAGTATGACAAAGATTTTCTGACAGGATTTTCTCTACAGTAAAAGTGAAGTCAAAACATCCCATTGATGGCAGCTATTTTGAAGAATTCCTAAGAATACGAGTGCTTACAAGCTGGCAAACTCTCCGTGAGTGAGAGTGAGTATAAACAATGAACTTTTATGAGGTTGTAGCCGTTCCATCAAGATCCAAATGCAGCTTGGATGGACCTTAGCCAAGAAGTGACTGCTCTGCATTTAGCAAAGCATCAGCTAAGGGAACTGCAGAAAAACCAAACTGTTCCAGCAGTAAAACTATCTGCCAGCAGCATTTTTGAGAGTTCACCATCTGGGTCCTGCAGCCATCAATCAGACTCAATGTGTCACTCCAGCTGTCCTTCAAGGCTCCTCGTGGTCAAGGTAGAGCAGTTGTGAGAAAATAAAACACAAAAATTGAGAGAGCACAGCTGTTGAAAGCTTGAATAAGTCAGCAGGCAAATAACTCTCAAGTATTAAATAGCACAAAATTGCTTCTCTAAATCTAAAGACTGACCACTTGCATGTCTGAAATTACCTGTTTTCTGTACTACATATTGATATTTTATTTGAGTATTCTGTTTTAGTGGATTTGGGGCTGTTCCATAAATGCATTCATAAGTCTCTTTTACTTTTGTGGGAAACTAATCCACAAAGCCCAAGTCTATAAGTTTATTTTCTATACATTAATGTGTAAGGGCTTTCCTCATTTCCTCAGGCTCTTACTGTGACCTGCACTTGTTAAAATTAGACACTAATACTGGAGATTTACATTCTGCCATTGAGAATCTCCCACCTGACTGAGAATTAGGGCCTTTAAAATATGTGTGCATGGTTGGAAAGATTCCCTTGGAAATGGAAATAAATGGTAGCTTGTACAGGAACTGAGACAGGAGAGTAGAGATATAGCAGGAATTTCAGAAGACACACTAGAAGAGGTAGGAGCAGTTATTAAATTAGTAATTCAATACCTATGAACCAAAAAAAAAACCAGAGGGAAGGCAGAACTAGGGAGAGAAGAAGCTGATGGTTGAAACAGGAAATCCAACATTTGGAATGGATTCAAGTGCAGAAAGTCAGAACTAAAAGCCAGAGCTATAAGTAGGGCTATGAAAATTTCAGGAGGAAAAAAAAGTTATTTAATTTAGTAAACTTGAGAAACAAGAGAAAAATTTCAGTGACCAAAGTGAAAAGTTGAACAGGCAAGGAAGTGAATAGATTTCTGCTGCATTTTTTAAATGGAATTATAGGGAAATAAGGTGGGGTTTCCATCCAAATATAGTTGATTGCTTTCTCTTTCCATGTTACATTGTAAAATACCTTCAATATTTCTTTCACACTTTAAGGATGTTTCAAATGCCTGTGTGGTGAAGAACTTTAGTTTGTTTATTTGTTTTTCAACAGTTTATGAATGGTGTTAACAAAAAATATGTACTGGCATCCAAGGCTTTTTCTAATGTGCAATTTAGATGCAATCATCTCCATATAATGGCTTTACTTATTGTCCATCTATAAAAGCCTGGGCCTGGAGCAGGTAAAGAGTGTTCTGTAGAAATAAAAATATAATTATGAGCACTAGTTATTTTTTTATTATTTTTATTTTTAGTGTTTAGAAAGATATATTGTAATATAGTTAATCAGTACTCAATTTTTACAAAGCTGAGATGCAGATGTTAGAAACTGTGCATAATAGTTAAAAATTCTCTATTTCAGGTGTTTTAAACAAATGTTTCCATCTCAGGATTTTAAAATAAGTGAATAATAATCACATAATCACGGAATCATGTGGCTTGGAAGGGACCTCATGGTATCCTCTAGTCTAACTCTGGAACACAAGACTCTGCCATTTTTGTGCTGCCCTTCCACATATTGCAAAACAAATTCAGGGATGCTCAGATGCTTCAGAAGATCTAGACTGAGGAGGAGAATGAGAAATGGCAAAAGAGAAATGCAGAAGAGGAGAAGGAAAAAGAGCCCAGTGACCTGTTGTTATGGGCATGTTGCTAACTCATGCTAAGTGAGATTCTTATAAGTGAGGTTTTCCAGGCATTCATCTGAGTTTTCAAATTGAAGCTAAAAAGAACAAAGGAAGTTATGATTTTGATTACTTTTTTTGTAAAATATGGTAAACCAACTGAAGTGCATATGGCTTTAAAAAAATTAGCAGACCTTTGTTTTAAATACATTTCCAAAAGCCGCATCATCACTCAAACTCGTCAGAAAAAGAATATACTGCAAAAACACACATGACATTTCAAGTGGAGTGGCCACTTTCATGAAGCTGTGATTTAGTCTATCATCCCTGTTAACCGGTGTCTCGCCTAGGTACTTACTGGAGAGCAGAGGGACTCAATATCATTTAAAAATTTAGAACAGCAATAACTTTTGTGCACACATCATTTAGCATTGGCCAAGAGAGTTTGTCATGACCTTCCTACACCTGTGTAGTTTTTAAAATAAAAGTGGAAAATGCTGTTGGCAGAAACAAGCAGTAAAAAAACGTCCTTGCGATATAGCAAATAAACAGAAAGGGCTCTTTGAGTAAGAGCCCTACAAGCATTTTACAAGGGGAGGCATACCTACTGCTGCTTTTCCAACAAGTAGCATAGCTTTTGCCCACCACAAAACTTGCATGACTTGTGTTTTGATATCACAAATATTGACATCCTGATCAAAGTAATTGGACTGTATTCTGCCTGGTTGTGGCTGTTACCAGAGAGCAAAGCCTACTTTTCATTGATTCCTGCTGATTTCGTGCCAATATGAAGGCATGACAGAAATAATGACAATGCAGCGTATTTTTATTTTGAAAAGAACAATCTGTCCACTCTTGTTCCCTCTGGACTGGAATAGCGACCAGCGCATCCAAATAGAGAGGAGAAGATGGCACTTAATGAGTTTACACATTAAATGGCATTTTATTTTGTCAGATTCCTCCATAAGTCATTAACTATTGTATTCTCTCTCACAGTTAATAGCCCAGTCCCTGCAAAGAAATTACATACCTATTCTGTGAAGGAAAATGAAGGCTGAGTTACACATAGATTCAAAAATTGCCTGAAATATTTATTTTCCATATATAAAACATACACAGAACTGTGGGCATTTGTCTTACACATAAATGTAGAAGTTAGAAGAATTACTGTAGTTAAATCCCAAATCAGAGCTAATTCTTTTAAATACCACTCTTCCCTTTTAATTCTTTAAAATACTACTCTTTCCTTTTAATTTAATTAAATACAAGCTTTATCACTCCCCCATGAGTCAAGATAATTAAAGAAAGACCTATATTTGTCAGCGGATCTCAGAAATGTTCTACTGAGTGCATAATAATAATTTGTAATTAACGTGTTAATTGCTTGTATGCAAATGGCCTGTTGTTCAAGTGGTTTAAAAAGTGCTTGAAAACAGTTTGTTTGCCTTCCCTCTTAAGCAGACTAAACATTCCCACTTGCAGTCTTATTTACATTATTAATTTGCTTAGCAAATATTTTTTTAATAGCTAGTGCCAATAGAAGGAGTGGGAGCGTTGTTTGGAGAGCTCTTGTGAAGAGTGCTATTTTCTCCAGTTCAAGCAGATGAGCAGGCTGAAATGTGAGTTTTTCAGGCACATAATAGACCCTTGGCTTATCAAAGCCTCTTATCTGATTGGAAAAAAAAAAAAATCAAAGGTAAACTTCACAGCTCATGGAATTAAAAGACAAATGAGATGTCATAATTATCAAAGTGGCTAATTTAGAAAATTAAGCCGTTCACATAGGTGACATAATTGCTTGTCACAATCACTCTTTTTCTCATTAGCCCTCTCTTCAGTACCTACTATGCAGTGGAACATTCTTTAGCCTTGGAAAATATTGCCTATACTGTAATCCCTTAATAGCATAGCCCCTGAAATTAGTGCAAAAATATATTTAATAGCTTCCTTGATGTGATATATTTGTGTGATTCTCTGTTTGATAGTGTCTCACATTGTAAAATCTGGTATTTTGGATTTTGGGTATTTTATTGGGTTTTTTTCCTAGCTTCTTTTGCAATTACACAATTTAAAATTAATCATCTAATTATGCTGGAGGATTTAATACGCCAACATGCCATATGTAAATTCTTTTGACAGGATTATGCTTCCATCTCACCAGGCAGCTTTAACATATAAGTATTATGAGGTATTTAAACATTGTGGCTAGAAGATTAAATTGTCCTCCTAAATTGTGGATATCTAGGAAAAATACTTTATCCTCTGTACGGTACTATAGCTTTCTAATATTTAATGTTTCATTTTATGTAGCTTTTAGCCAGTTTAAAATAATACCCAAAATAATATTCTTTATAAGAAAGTAATTTTCAGGAAGTAGGTACACTTCCCTGACAATCATATTGTTTATGAGTCAGCAAGTACAGAAATTATTAATGACAATTTCTAAGAAAGGAAATGAGTCCGGTTTGCTATGCGAGTTTCAAGGCATGACATTGTAAATGGGCAAGGTTAAACATTTTGGATTAAAAACATGACTGTGAGATTGATTAGGGTCCTACAGTCTTGTAAAGTTGGTAGAACATAGCTGACATGACTTATAGTTTGCTGAATTCAGAGAGATTACATTGATGTCATTCATTTGAAGAGATAGTTCATCCTGGATGCATACAGTGAAGCTGTCATCTGTGCGTTTCACAAATATTCATGTGAATAACATGTTTTGATTAGACTAACACTGAACCACACCACTGAATGGGTCATGTGTCTGAAGCGCTGTGACAAAGTCAAAGTGTGCATTAAAAAACACGGAACAAAAACTGGAAATAAAATAAAGCCAAACACCCCACCTAATCTTGTGCAGATTTCTGTGCGCCACTCCTCTGAATATTTGGCACACTTAACATATGGAGTACTGAAACTCGTATCTTACAGCAAGCAATTAGGCTTCTGACTATAATAGAAGAAAGTTAATATATCATCAGCTCAATTATAAACAGCATTGACTTTGGTCTGTATGAACAGACTCTTACACGGTTTGCATGAATGTGCTTATTTAGAAATAGGGTCCATCCTGCCCTTTCTTCTCCACCCATAGCTGGGCAGGATTTCAACCTAACATTCCCAGAATGGAATTTGCTTCAGCTGACAGTTCCTCAAAAGTGAATGGAAAGCAAGAAGTTCTATTTCTAAGGAAAGGACCTTTTTCAATTGACTGCAGTAGGCTTCAGAACATCTCCTTTTTTCAGAAAATTATGTTAGGACTGATGTTCCTAGATTTATTGGACCTGACAGCACTCCAGTCCTTGACAGCACTCCACATCCTTGGTTCATTGCAGGAGTAGTCACTCCACTTTAGCTGTCCTGTCCAGAAGGCAGAGGAGGTGCTCCAGTCCCTTTTCTTCCACAAGAAATTGTTGGCATCAACCCTTTTCCACAATCTTCTCTGTATTTCCTTCCTTCTCACTCGGATTGCCTTTTTCCTGAGTCCTCCAGTTTGTTCACAACAAAGAAGGCAATCATTCTACAACAACATTTTAAACACATTCCCACTGTTCATATGCAAAAAGAGCTATTTAGAGGTCCATACAAAAGTAGAAAAATCTGCACATAAAAACATTTGGTTTAATTCCCTCTCCACTGTGGAAGTCCTCTGACTTTCCCACCCTTTTTCTACCCTTCATCCTTTTGATCCCCATAGTTTCATCTCCTTCCTAAATTCAGCTTGTCCTTTCTTGCCCAGGGCACTCCTTCTTTAGTTTAAACCCCTTAGCCTGGGAAGCCAAGAGACCACTCTCATTTTAAACAGCTCTATTTAAAGCACTTTTCTTTTGCTTTCCTGCTTTATATTTTTGGCTGCATCCAGCTGACAAACCAGCTCTGCTCTCAGTCCCAAGGGCAGACATGACATATTAAATCTCATGTCAGTTAATATCCACAACTATCTCTGAACCCTGACTTGCTCCATCTTTTGTCATGCTCATTGTTTTCCAAAACACTTATCCCATGCTAACAACTTTTTGTCTTGTCCTCTGGCTGCCTCTGAGTAACGTATGTGAGCAGTGACACAGACCCTGCCAGAAAATCTTCACATTCATGGTTATAGTTACCTGAAAGGTTCATAAATACAGGATTTGTAAGATATGCATAAATTTCCTGACTGTCTCAGGGAAGAATAAATATTAAATATCTGCTATTTTTCTAGAAGACATTTCCTTACAATAAATATTTTGTATAAATATCCATCTGGTTTGAGTGAGAAGGAAAGAAGGTTGAAGATACAGGGCTGTTCTGTCATTCTTCCATCACCTGTCATGAAGAGGGTCAGGTTCTGATCTCATTTATCGCATTGCAAACTTCTGATGCAATTTCTGTGAAGCAACTCAGCCTCTACCGATTTAACAGGTTGTGGACACTGGTCAGCTATTTTAGGTTTGAAGATATCAACACTGCCCCTCAGATGTGTCACTTCATTCAATGGACAGGTGCAAAATGGTGATGTGACAGACACAAGTGGCAGTCAGCCACCATAGGAAGCAAAAAACATCTAAATATTTTGCTTTGAAATAGCATTCAGTATTGGGAACAAGCTTTCTTATTCAGCTTAAAAAGATAAGCTTATTTGGAACATCTGCAAATGCCTTACAAAACAGTCAGGCCTAAGTAATCTGTAACGACAGCCTTTGTGATTTGGTGACTTGTTTTAGCGCCATTCTCATAATAATTTTGGATCAAAAAAATTCATTTAGATGATACTGAGGTTGTGATTTTGGTAGAAGATGGACATTACCATGATAACAGTGCATGTAAGAGGAAGATTAAAGAAATAGTTATATCTGTCTTTTTAGGGTAACAACATATATGTTTTTAATTGGGAAAACAGAATCATCACATAAGAAAACAAAGACTAATGTAAAACAGCTGCAAATGGTGACTGATGATCATTACGCTAATACTAATAGTATCGTTCCCAAATATGCACTACTGTCTTCCAGAGTCCACGTGTAATACTAAATACCCCCCCAGTTTATCAAAAAACAGGTTAATTCAGGAACTCATCTTGTGGGATAGCTGATTTGAATAATTAGACTATCTCCATGTGTTCCTTTAAGTATATGGTGGTAATATCGAAACAAAAGAATAAGCTGTCTCATGCCGTCTGTTGAGGAAAAAAATGTATTAATCTTATAAGTCTCTGATTTGGCTAACTCATGCTTGCAGTTCCATATTCTGAACTGAATCAGTCACGCTCAGTATTTCTTGCAATACTTTTGAAAGAGAGTTGCCAACAACCAAAAGCAAACCTTTCTCCCTCTTCTTTTCTTCCCCTGAACTTCCCCACCAAAATCTTCAGGGTGTTTGAGAGTTATGTCATACCCCTGACTGAGCAGATGGCCTCTCAGGGCTCTATCTGCTACCTTCTCCCTTCTCTTAACAAGTATTTTTAAATTACTGAGCTAAGTCTACTGTCATTTATTGTAACATATATCTGAAATAACTTTACCAAGTGCATTGCACCAGTCTGGTATCCTTAAAATTGCGGAAATTACTGAACACAAACATAGCAACAGTGTTTGGAGGAAAGGATTACTCAGCCCCATGGCAGTCGACTCGTCATCAAAAAATATGACAAAACCATACTCCATAAAATTTTTGCATGTAATCCCCTAACAAATCACAAAACAGAAATGAAAGATGGACTTAGATGAGTAATAAAAGCAAAGGTGGAAAACAGAGGGTCTGGAATCCATTTCATGACACTGAAGGTTTGTGCATGCTGAGGTACATCTGATTTGTGTTATGATTACTATGACTGAAATGGTCCTGAGGCTTGAGAGAATTTGGAGGTCATTTATATTTTTCAAAGGATTGGAGCTTCAGACAAGACTGAGGAGCTCGAATGTCACATATTTTCCAGTGAAGCTTCACCAAACATTACAGTGATGGATAAGACCATATCTCTATGTGAATCAAGGTAAACAAGGGACAAACATTTTAGCACAGACTGTTGCAATAGTAACAGTCTGTGCTAAATGGTTTTAAACTAAATGGTTTTAAACTAAAAGAATATCAATTTAAATCAGATTAGAAGATTTTGGGTTTTTAGGATGGGTGTGGTAGAACACTGAAACAAATTGCCCAGAGTGGTGGTGGATGCCGCATCCCTGAAAACATTCCCCACCAGGTTGGATGAGGCTCTGAGCAACCTGATCTAGTTGAAGGTGTCCCTGCTCATTGCAGGGGGGTTGGACAAGATGATCTTTGCAGGATCCTTCCAACCCAGACTGTGGGTTTGTTCTATGCTTCTATGATAAGCAAAGTACTCAGGAGGAGAAGCTGGAGAACCACACACTTCCTAAAACGTTGTAAGTGCATAAGGAAGCTGGAAGAAACAGGCAACTTCTGGCAGGAGGACTGCTATATAATTGACTGCCCTGCTGTTTTTCAGCTTTTTGCCAGCTGCCACTAAATTATTCAGGATATTTTGACCTTTCTTACTAGATAAGTTTCTTCTGAATGCAATTTTTATACCCCATGTTTGTTCGTCATGGGTAAAGCACAGTACTCGTGCTAGTGGGGCTTGGACTGGTAACAATCAAATTTCCCACGGGCTGCTGATCTAGATCTCCTGTCTTTTGATATTCTATTCTCTGCTGGCAAAATGTCTCAAGCATTTCAACAGTCAGCAAGAATCTGGAAGCAGGTGTCGATTTTCACCTCTTCTAGTGTCAGAAATTATCATCTAGATGGCATGTTGTCTATAGAGATGAAGTTAAATCAAACTGAGAGTTGGCATTTTTCTCTTCCACTAGACCTGCAGTGAGAGAAGGTCAGTTGAAGGAATACTAACAACACACGCACTGATTCTAGGTGAGGAAGCTTGGCTTCACAGGCAGAACTATTTAAAGACCCAAAAAGTGACAACTAACTATAGTTCGTATTCCTGTGGTTAAGGAAGGGAGAGAGGCTCTCTGAATTCTGAGGGTGACAGGCATGTGGAGTATCTGTGGAGCAGATGAAAAGCTAACTAAAAGTACAATGCCTCCTCTTCATCATTTCCCAGAGCCCAGAAGAGGGCACTTTGGGCAAATTTCCTGATGAATAGGACAGCTCTTGGAAGAGTGCAGAAACGTGTCCTTGGCACTGTGCAAATGAGAGGGACATGTCTTCTGTGTAAATACTGTTCTCCGGTCTTTATTTTGACATTTACTCCAGTTTAATCAACTAGGTTTTAAAGCACATTTGCTTTGATTAAAACTGGGATTGGCCTTGCAATAAAGATGGTCTCTCCAGTGGCTCATTTTGGAAACCCCCTGAACAGTGATCAGATATATTTATGATGCCCTTTAGCTGTGTGTTTGATTTCCTTGACATAAAAAGAGGGGGAGGGAAAAAAAGAGGAAAAGCTGCTGACTCTTTAAAGGTTTCTGGGGTTGTTATTGCTGGCCTGCAGCCACACATTCTCTTACATAGTGGATCAAAGACGCCAACACTGTGAGAGTCAGTCAGTACAACACAGACACTACTTAAACACATCGCTCAAAACATTCCTTTTTGTTTCTTTAAAGGGTCACATTCTGAAAACAGTTCATCTTATTACTTAAATGAAACAGTAATTTTGTGTACTCTGACATGTTGCATTTTTTTCCTGAGGTAAAAAAAGCAAGCTTTGATAGCATCCTAACCATTAGCTAATAAAATAGTTGTGTACCTTATGTTTTATTGACTGTTTTTGTTGTAGTTACACAAATGTATTTTGTTTTTCCCCAGTTCATTTTCAATGTTATGGTGTGGAAAGCTGGAGACCACAAAGAGTTAAATCATAGACTATGCTGGGTCCTTATTTAGAAGGAAAAGGTAGTTGTTTTGATGTGGGTCTCTTAGCAACTAGAAATTTAGCGCTTTGTTTATTATAAAATACTTCAATTTTGAAGGAAAGAATTTACATTTCCCGTTTAGCTGCTCTCCTGGTCTTCTTCTGCATCTGCCTTGATGTAGTTTAAAACAAAATAAAAGAAGTTTTTTCCAAATATGAGTTGAATGACAAGAAAATCTTCATACTTACTATTAAGAAAGGATTGTTTAAAGGATCAGTGCCTCCAATGCCTAGCATTTAAAAAAACAAACCACAAACCAAAAATCATAATTTTTGTTGCTAAATAAATTTTACAGTATATGTTTTGTAGTGATTTAGTTTTAGCATACTATTTTTAAAGGGTGATTGATAAAATAAATAAAAACTAAACAGTGCACAGAATTATGCAGTTAAGACAACAAGCTAAATATTTTCTTTTGAGGCTTCAAACAGGTTAGAGTATTTAAACAATTGATGGAATTTTGTCCTAAACTGAATCCTGTGTCAGAGCTAAAGTATCATCTTGATGCTGTAAAGACTGCTTCTGTGCTTGAATAGAGTGTTTTGAGAGAAAACTAGTATTTAATTTTGCAGAAAAAACCCACATAACTATTGAACAAATAGATCCAGAATGTAAGTTATACTTCCATTAAGTTGAGATGACCTAATAGTTTTTCCAGCTGGAGAAAGCAAATTTTGTGTGAATGAGGGTAGTTTATGAAAAAACACCAAGTATGAGGCCAAAATTACACAGTCTTCATCAGTGCTTTTCTGAGGATGCAGATAGGACCAGAGGATCTTCACTGAAGATGGGGACAGGTGCTATACTCTGTTGACAACCAGTCCTAAATACAGTCAAATGATGGGAAAACTGAGGAAAGGAAGATCATGTGCAGGTGTTCATGACTTTGCAATACAGTGGTCTCTTGTCTCTCATGGGCTTTAAGTGACAAAACTTATCTCAGTTAGATCTATCCAGCTTGTGTTTGAGGCCAAAGAAAAGTAGCCTGCTGCAGCCTCACCTAGAGGAGGATAGTTCAGGCAGAAGTAGAGGTAGTGAGTGCCATGACTCAATTTTATATTTTACCTTTTCCTAGGCTGACACAATGGAAGGAAAATTCCAGCTGACTGTATGGCATATTTTTGAATTAGACAAGTCAAATATTTGTATACAATATAACTTGAGAATTTGTATTTTAATACTGAAAACATTATATTCTAGGCTTAATAAACTTATGATAAAATAAAAAATTATACAGCTGCCCCTGGTCATCTGCAAATTTATGATGTCTGTATGCCTGATCAAGTAAGCAGTCACCTGAGTGACTATATTTCATTCCATTCGTCCATTAATTAAATTAAGGGTCTATTAACCCTTAAAGATGAAAAATTGACACAAGTAGAGTTTTAGGAACTGGGTCTAGTGTTGATGTTCATACTGACCTCCTACTGTTCATAAATGTTAGGGCACAAAGATGATCAGTGGGTTGGAGCACCTTTCCTATGAGGAAAGGTGGAGACAGGTGGGGTTGCTCAGCTAGGAGAAGGGCTCTGAGGAGACCTTACAGCATCTTCTGCTACCTTAAGGGGGCTTATAAAAAGGAGGAGGAGGGACATTTTATATGGGCAGATAGTGACTGGACAAGAAGCAATGGTTTCAAATTGAAAGAGGATAAATTCAGATTAGATGCAAGGAAGAAATTCTTTATTCAGGGGCAATTGGAAATGTTGCCTGGAGAGGTTGTGGATTCCCCACCCCTGGAAGTATTCAACGCCAGGTTGGATGGGGCTCTGAGCAACCCAATCAAGTACAAGGTGCTGCTGCCTGTGGCAGGGGAGTTGGAACTAAATGATCTTTGGATGTCCCTTCCAACCCAAAACATTCCACGATTCCATTATTCCAAACATAAGCCAATAAGAATAATAATTTATGAACATACTAAAAGAGTTTTTAATTATTGCAGTATCTGCCCTTTTTTGTTTGAGGATATTATGACTATGTTATTAAAACAAGATAATTAGTCCATTAATGAACAATTTTAAGTGGTTTAGGACTTCTTGGGATCAGAAAAGGAACATTAATTTTAATAGCACTCCTGAAATTTTCATGCAGCCTTTCTAGAAAACGTCTTTCCTAAGAATAAAGTAAAATTGAAATTGGTTGAAGTATTTGAAGAATTACATGGTATTACAGAAATCAATAGATGCCATAATGACAGCAGCACACCGCATTTCTCTCAGTACACATTTTCAGAATGAGCTTGTGGAGATGCATTTCTTATATTTTGCCATTCATTCACTAATTTGCATGAAAAATCAAGGCCTTCCACAGTTTCCATCTTTCTTACGTTTTTTTCTTTTTGGTTTTTATATTAGTGATATTGGCTCTGGGTTATATTCCTGAAAGAAGAAACATCTGTTGGTATCTTATTTTCCTAATTATATAACTAATGAGATCAGAAATATGTGAATTGAGTTTGAGAGGCGCAGGGAAGGCTGAAATTCCTAATAAAAAGGTAAAATCAAATGCGAATTTCTCTTATGCAATGCTATTTTCTGCTCCAAGTGAAAGATTGCTTGTGGAATGCAGCAATACTCAGGTGATGTCTTCAGTTTTGAAAAGTCAGCTTGAGACTGTCAACACACCAATGTTGTGTGTACAGCCACTGATTTCCTTTGCAATGGGATCCTAAGACTCCATATATCATAAGGTTTAGTAAACCCCAAGGCAAATAAGCAAAATCTGGCTTCCCCAGTTGTTGTGGTTTAGGAATGGTACTTCTCAATTTCATGGTCCCACTGAGACCCTCCAAACTACACTTCCACTCTCTCAATCCCTCATTTTCTTCCCCTCCCCTCTGCAGTGGGCTGGAGAGGAGAATTGGAGGCACAAAACGTAAAGATCATAGGTTGAAATAATAATTTACTGGAAACAGCATTGAGACAAGAAAACAAACAGTAACAGCAACAGTATTAATAACAATTTGTACAAAAGACAGAGCCATCCACATGCATCTAGGATTCTGTTTCTGAAACATGATTTCAGGCATCTTAGCACACAGAAAAAGAGTCTGGGAAACCTCACTCCAAATAGTACTGCGTTGGACTACATTTAGACTTAATTAATCAGAAATTTGAAAGCCCAAAGCACTCTTACAATGCTAAATTTCATCTAATGACTCTTCCTGATGACAAAGCATCTAATGATTTCAGGGAATTCCTAGAACAAAGTGGATTCTCAGAGTTCTAATCGTTCACCTAAACCATGGAAGTTTAGCTAATATTATAAAAGTAGGAGTTTCAGATTTACTTTGGGTTCACATCAGTGTGTTTTGTTTCCTCAGGAGAATAATTGCAAAATATAGCAGTCATATTTGTAAAGCTCCTTTCTTCTTGCTAATAGACTAAATTACTAGGGCTAGGTGGCTGAAACCTGGGACATCTATGCACCTTCCTATGTCTTTGTTGGTTAATTTTACAAGGAAACAAATTCAGTGCCTGATTAACTGGTCATCAATCATTGATGAGTGTGAAACTCATCCTTCCAGTAGTGCATTGCCTCCCCTATTTCATGTGGGATAATAATATTCTAAATCCTGACACAGCTGAAGTATAGACAATTTGTACACGTCCGTATAAGTAGAGATATACACGCTAAAGACGAGCCTGTTATGTGGTAGAACTAGCGATGAGTTACAACTCCTAAGAAACAGAATGTCATGTTTCTTTCTCCAAAGAATAGGATTGGCACAGACCTTTGTAATGCAGGAACCTATTTCTCATGAAATGAAAATGGATAATT
Organism: Grantiella picta; assembly: GCA_013397955.1. Taxonomy (NCBI): domain Eukaryota; kingdom Metazoa; phylum Chordata; class Aves; order Passeriformes; family Meliphagidae; genus Grantiella; species Grantiella picta. Next base: position 40,621 of record VZRM01001490.1, read on the forward strand.
TACAGCATTCCTAATCACATAGAAAATGCCTTGTGTGAAATGTCCCGTATGTGTTAAGAGATTATGGATTTGATAGTGTCAATCTATGAACAGGCACAAATAATATAGTGACTCGGTTCAAGGGCTTTACACAGTGAGAAAGAGGGGAAAAAAACCACAAGTGCTGTAAGATAAAACCTTGCTATATGCCCAATTTGGAGTGAATAGGGTTTTATATGACAGAAGCTTAAAAAGGTTTGCATTTAGAAATTCATGAGCGGTTTCAAGAAAAGACTAAAACATATTTTAGTATTAATGTACTAAATTGCAGTTGAAATTTAAGTAAAATTATGGAATTACACTGTTTTCATTTTGATTTGCCTTACTAAATGGCAGACTTCATCTCACCTGGATGAAAGATTTGATTCCCAGCATTTGATTCTGACTGAATAAGATTTAATATTTAGCATAAAGATTGTGAAAATTTCTGAATATTTCTAGTTCAACCAGACAAGCTGCACTCATTTCTGCTGAAATTTTTTTTGCCTGATTTCAGGTTCACTCAAATTGTAAATTCTGTGAAAACAGGAACGGGAAATGTTTAATTCAGACTAAAACAGATGTGGGCACAAGCCCACACGAGACACAAGATCTCCCAAAGAAACCATGCCAGTTCTAAGCCCAACATTGTTCTGACATTATGATAAATTCTGAAGCTATTTAGTTGTACCCAAAATTTCCAAGTTAGTAAGAAATACATTTTTCAAACTACCCACAGTGGTTTTATACACAGCCCTGCTCACTCTGGGTAGCTTTCATAGCACAAACAAGAATGGGTAGATTAGAACACCATTTAGGCTTTAAAAATCTCAGTCAGAGCATTTGATTCATTTCATGGAGCCTTTTGTTTCACTGCCCTCCACCTCAGAAAACAGCTGTGAAGCCACTCTGCTGTGAATGGGGTAGCTATTAGCAAAAGCCTTCTAAAGGTAAGCATTAATATTGTACATAGTAATATTGGTACAAACATTGAGTAGAAAAGGAAGGAGAGGGGAAATAAATTAACTGACATCAAGATCAAGTGGTTTTGATTTTGATGAGTTTATGAAATGAATTACAATTCTTCATTTGCAAGATTGTTTAAGATCAATCTTTCTGGACATAATTACCATGTGATTAATATGAATAAACTAACTAGAAAAACAGACATGATAATTTCCTTTCATTCTATTACATGGATGATCATTGTTTCAATGTCAAACAAAATTAAGCTTTGGCCTTAAAAAACTACATAGCAATCTTGGGATTCATTTAGGATGATAATTTTATGGGATTTGTTTGGTTGATGGTTCATTTTAAATAATGCCATGTGCATCTTTAATATCTTCTGAAAACCTTGATGACAAATATTAACACTAGACTGTGCTTTAATACTGTCAGATTTTTAATTTCAGAAAGTGTAAACATTGCCAAGTTTTGAAGGTCTGAACCAAGGATACTGACATAATTTTCAAAGGCATGGGTAATACCTCAGCACCTCCCTTCAACATAAAACCTCGAGGTCTGACACAAGCAAACCTCTCTATAATCCACTTCATGCATAACAATCCTGTCCCACATCCTTCCTGATTATCTGTGCATCCACACATCGAGTGGTGTTTTGCATATGAGGTTCAGGTGATGTATTTTATTGCTGATACTGTTTCACCTGTATTTAGTTCCAGCGACATGGAAAACATTGCAGCCAATTGTCCTTATTAGAGTCCCTGCGTATTTCTCCCCAGTGCACTTGCACAGGGGAAAGATGTGAGCATGGAGTGTACTTAACTGCCAGGCTGAATGGCTCTGTAATGTAGCTTCAGCATGGCATAAATTAAGCTGTCATTTTTTTGGCAGCAAGTGCAGAGAGGCGATTTTCCTGTACTGTAACATTTGAAACAACAATTTTCTGGCTCCAGTAGTAACTGACAGTTCTGTGTGATACATGCTCAACGTTTGTGCTTCAGGGGCTGCAGCTGGAAAAAGCCTTTGGGGTAAGGTATTGTCTTTATTAGCAAATCGAGCTTGCAGTCACAGAACACTAATATTTCCTAACTCTTTTCAAATACCCTGTCACACCCTAAAAAATTAGGCTTAAAATTTACTAGATTCTATCAAGGTATTTAAGTGGGTTGCTCATATGCAAAACACTATTTTTGATAATTACTTCAGACCTATTTTCATTAGGAAGATTGCTTACCCAGAAGGAGCTGGCTACCAGAATTTTACTGGCAACCTGTACTAAGATGGCTTGAAGGACAGCCAGGTTTGGAAATTATCTTGGAATGCTTGGCCAGATTCAGGCTGGTGAGGAAGGAGGATGCTGACAGTACTGGGGAAGGAGGGAAGCAGCCCTTTTCCAGCTCACCACTAACATGGACTCTGCCCTGCCACAAGCAGGGAGGGAAGCCTCCTTTTGCTGTCTGGCAAGATGTAAGGGTATGAAAAGTCATTTCACAGAGGTGAGAGAGAGCAGGAAATTAAGGAGCCACCTTTATTAGGGAAAAGTTGCTTTATTGAGTGTGTGAATTTTGCAGCGCTTTGTTTCAGAAGTGTGATCAATTTTGACATCGTTTTTTAAAGGTTCCAGAGAGACATTCTGCTTTTCTGGTACAATGGTGAAATCAGGAGAATTACACTAGATTTGCCATTGTATCAGTCAAGGTAGGAATCAGCTCAGTATAGTGTATGTCACTTATTGCTTAAAAATATTTGCAGTACACCTTAACCGTTCAGATATTTTGACACCTGTATGTTTCTTCACTGCTTCCAAACTGAATTATGGCTGTGCCTGCTGGCAGGAGTCCTGACAACCCCTGGGAGCAGACTTCACTACATCCTGCCAGTCACTCACTGCTGTCCATTTCAAATATTTTAGCTATGAGACTCACATTTTTAAGTCATTCCTGCAATGTCTAAGTCCATGCTGGTGTTTTTTGAGACCTGGCTCTTTACTTTAAAGCACTACTGAATCTAGAGATATAAACTGCACAAAAATCCACAGGCATTCTTTGTCCCTCCTGTTCCCTCTTTGTTTCAACACTTCCCTGAGTTTCTTAAAACTACAAGATTTGGATGGTCAGTTTCCACAGGAATCAACAACACTCTAGCGATGCTTTGGGAAGGGTGGGCTTCAGCACCTCTATGCACAGGAGGATTTGATCTTTGCCTGTTTGTGTCAAAAGAGGAGGACAAAAGAGAAAATATGTTTTAAAACATTCATCAATGAGCTCAGTTTATGGGATTGCTGCCATCAGGAAAGAGAAATAATCACTGATTTTTAAGTGCTATCTAAATACACTGCTTGTCATGCTTGCTGTAGCTCACCTTTGTGTTTGTCTGTGTATTAGGATGCAGAAATATGAATTGGCAGCTGACTTTTATTGTATAGGCACACAGTTTTGTTGACATAATGGAGAATCTGTAAGTTCTTTCATCACAGACACAGACTTTAGAAGTTTAAAACTCAGACATAGAAATAATTTTGGTAAAGGGTTTGCAATCATAATATTTTTCCAGGACACTGCTTTAAAAATCCTGTTGACCTTTGTTCCCTAAACCCAAGTTTTGCTTTATCAGATGTGTTCTATATCCAGTAAATCACCTGCATGTTACAAAACCAGGCAGGGACCACCTCTGCCTCCTGCAGCCTGGAGAAGTCTTGTGCTGCTTAGGCTTACAGAAGGCTTAGCCAATCAAGAGAGTATGATGCACCCACTAGTGTTCCATTTCTCATGTATGGAAAGTATTTTTTTTCAGGAGACAATCTGATTTGGGATATTTGGGACTCTAAATTCTGATAAACCCTCTATGAATGGTTATATATTCTGTGCCTTAAATGATGAAAAACCCATTTTTCCATAAGGTATAAGACATGTCAATGTGATTCCAAATTTGAGGTTCTGGAATGAGCTGCACAAATAAGAATAGTGCAATTCCAAGATTAATTGGGTTTTATCTTAATGAAATAGGCTTGAATTAAGGTAATTTTATGGCATGAGAGGTGCTTTTCTCTAAATGCACCAAAGGAATGGCCAATTGCATACATTTGATGCATACACATACTTCTGTTCCAGAAGAAAAGTATGGATGATGCCCATAGAAATAAAATTAACATGGGGGCTTAGACTCCAGCCATGTAAGCTTTGTATTCCAATGCATTAACTGTAGCTTTACTAAAACTATTGCACAATTTAACATTTATTCTTGCCTCTGAAACGTAAACAAAATCTGTTTGCCCAATCTAGGATATCAGATTACACTGCTGCAGCTTTTATGGGGAGATTTGATATAAATCTGTTTAATGCACAGTCTTCTACCTTTTTGTGGCTCTGAAGCTCAGGAATAATATTTCCAAAATTCCTGTTGCGCACCCATTTTATTACTCCATTTTCTTTTAACTGGTGTCTCTAACCTGGGAGTCAAAGTGTGCTGGTTTAAGGTGAATTGCCAGGTATCTGCTATTTTCCTCCATATGATCAGTGCTGCTGGGCTCTACTATTTTGTCAATGTTAATGTAATGGCATATGACGAAGATGCCCTTTGGCAGGAAACACTGCTAGCCCTTAATAATAAACAATTTTTGCACCTCAAACGGCTTCTATACATAAGCGAGTTTAGTCAACCCCTGAAGAGAACCTGTACCTTCTCATTACAGGGCAGCAGTAGTGAGAAAGCAATTCACCAAGCTGTAGGGTTTGCAATCACCCATATTTTCTGCTATGAGTAAATAACCCAAATTGATTTAATCATAAAAGAATAACAGGAAAACTACATTGATTTCCAAATCCCTAATGTGAACATCAGAATATATTGACTAAGTAGCATATAAAAAGGTTTTATCCATTTGTATGAACTGAAGAAATATCAATATTTGATCATTACTCTAACAAAAAATTACAACAATTTGCAGTCATCACAAAATGGACTGAAGCTGCATTATACAGTGCTGTGGTTCAGTCTACAGGGCGAAAGAGGTAATACTACATAGTATTCATAGACCAAGAACAGAAAAAAACATATTTTCAGGCAAAGGCACCTCCTATTAATTGTAATAGGCTATTTACATTACCCTCTAGAACTAGTAAATAATATAGAATTGTTTTTATTAAAGAAACCAGTGCGCAATAGAAGACTCACTGTTAGCCCCATAACTGTGCTCACCACAACACAAAACTGTGTCAAAAGAGCAAAATAAGAATGTAACTGTCTTTAAAAAAAATACAATTCTTTTGTCATGGAGATGCCAAAATAATATTTTGGCTCATATAATACCTTAAATTGACCTTAATTTGCAGTGAAAGACTCAGGATAAAAATTTGTTTAAAAGTTTTAATAAAGTGATACTACCTTGACAAAGCTAACCTGTCCACTTAATTTGTTCTGTTGGTTTTTTTTGTTTGTTTTGGTTTTGGTTTTAAATTTAGGGTGTATGTCAGGGCTGTAGTGCTCTTTAGTGCAGGTTGTCACCTGGAAGCGAAAAGAGTTAGAGCTCTGTGGCCAGCCAGTTCTTTGCAAAAAACTGCAAGAGAAGGCAAAAAATCCTAAACTGCACAGACAGTGACATCCTATCCCATTTAAGCCAACAGAAATTTTGTTCATAGTGTCAAATACAAGTTTCACCTGTATTGAAAATCCTAAAATTTAGCATCAACTTTTTACTGCAGGATCTAATGGGTTCAGCTACACTAGTGATATAATGACTTGGTGCAGGATTTCTTCGGTGGAAATTTGCTTTGTATCTACAGGAATCTGGTGACACATGTTTGAACACACTACTAATGCCACCCAAATGATTTCCCCCTTGGTGGAAGTGAGGTTGAAGTCACACTCTTGGGCACCATGCATAGGAACCTCCCTGCCAGGCAGAGCCAGTCTCCTCCGGCAGTAGCACTCTATGCAGGCACAGGGCACACCTGTGGTCAAAGCAAACTCCATTGCCAGTAAAACTGTGAAACAGTCATGAGGGTCCTAGACTCAGAGTGGCTTGTATCAAACCAAACTCCTTCCCTCTATGCACTGCACCAGTTAGTAGTGTAGGCATTCCTCCATCATGTCCTCATGATCAATTACAGCTTCGCCAGAGAATTCTGAAGAGTGTTTAAGAGCAGAAGATTCTGGAAGGTTCAGACGTAACTAGACCAAGCAACAAGATGTAACTGCATATTTGAGGACATAAAATAGCCAGCTGAGGTTATTCCAAACCCCAAAGTTTCTGCCCTTTAGGATCCATCAGAGAATGTGTTCCTCTCTGACCAGAATCAGCAGCTTGCTCTGCAAGACAAAATCTGCTGAAACTAGATAAACAAATTTCAGGAGCATATTGACAATACAGCTAACCTAAGATTAAAACCCCTTGGAGGAGTCTTGTGAAATAGGAAAAAGGAAATGAGGAAAATAGTCATTCAACTGATGTCATTCATCAAAACAAAAACATGAGAGGTAAGAAGAGCAATTGAGAAGTGTAGAGAGCAAATTTATGTGAATTGGCTGACTATGTACATGAGTTGAAAGATCTGGAAAATTGCAAGTTCAGTTAGAATTCAGATTTGAAGCCCTTGAAGTCACAGGAAAGATTACACTTTTTTTCATTGACTTTGAATTAATTTTTAGGACCTCTGCTCAACAGAAAAGTATTGCAGCATTAATTAGGAACTTCAGGATCTAACGTGTTGGGTATCTTTTAGATGGACCATTGAAGGTGCTTAACATATCCTCTGTTATTTTTAAAATAATTGAGATGCATGTTGTTTCACAGATATGTGCAAAATATCAGGACTTTATAAACTTTTTCAAGTATAAGGCTATAGGTCTGTTCATAAAAAAGAGATTTCTTTTATTATGGCTCTGTAGGAGAAAAAAAATAGTATTATCTCAGTCAGCAATATTCCAGCTGCAGGTTTTTTTCTGATGGCCCCTGCATGCTAGATGTGGGCACATGTGATGTGCTATAGAAAGGTCAACTGATTAATTATGAGCAACTTTTATTGCAGTAGACACTTAACTAGCTGCAAAACCAAGGAATCTCTGTTATTCTGTGTAGGTAAGAAAAAATTCTTGTTTTGGTGCTGTTTAATATTCTAAGTGTAGTTAATCTAGACCAATACATAATTATTATATTAATTTTTGATGGCAAAATAGTGTCTTAAAAGAAACACAGTATACGTTAACCTGTAATTTTTACATATAGTAACTGAATGGAATATATAATTGATGGTTGATGTGTATTGAAAATTAAATAATAATAACCCTAATAATTCTTTGTCATTTGACTATACAGATCTTAGCAAGCCAAAGTCTTTCCTGTTTTAGTGAATTGCTTGAGAGGAACCATTCATCATATCCAGTTTTGGTCCTTCATCCCTGAAATTCATCCCAGTTTGGAGCAGAGTTTTATGATGGGCAAGTCATGACGATTTTCCATTGGTCATTTGTGAAGTAACATCTTTCTGTGTTACTTTCTCTGTGACTTCAAATGTAGCTTTGTTTACAATGTGTTAAGATGGTTACATGCTCAATTGCACGTAGAAAGCAAAGATTACAAAATTTAATTGGTACGCATAGTGTAAATTTCAGTTCTCATTTAAATATCTAATTTTAAAAGCATAACAAACCCAGATTTTTGAAAAACACAGAAGGAAGGCAACTTTTTAATCTCCAATAGTGAAACTAGAAAGTTGAATATTGGAGCTACTTTCTGTGTTCTCTGTAGTGAATCAAGTGGCAGAGATGGGGAATTTAGAACAAAAAAGACCCACTGGCCAATTATTCCTTGTCCTGAAAGTAGACCTCTCCAGAAGCACTGCAAAGTGCTTTGTCCAGCTGAAATTCACACTGGGATGAGGTGCAAAAATTACAGATAAAGGTGGTACAGTTAACAGCTCTGCAGAGCTGTTATATTTCTGGGAACCACAGTAACTATAACATGACCCTTAACATGGGTGTGCAGCTGAACTATTTGGAGATGGCTGTGCAGTCAGTAACTACTTTATTTACTCTCCATATTTCCTAATGCACTTCTGCCTGGAAATACAGTCACTTCTCTGCGTGCATCACTGCAGAAGAGCACCAGTCCAGCTGAAATCACTCAGACAGGATGATTTCAGAGTTCCTGCAGATATTTGTCACAGTCAGCATATGGACTGAACATTGGGACCATGAGAACAATTCATGGATGTCTCCATGGTCAATGCCATGATTAGAAAAAATGCCATTTCAGATGCCCAGCAACAAAAATAATGAAGTCACGCTGTAGATTAGTTATCCACCGAAGGGGCACATGCTCTCCATTGAAGCAGAAACATTTTGTTTTTAAATCCCTTGCAAAGAAACCCAGGATAAGTAAAAAAATTATCTGATGTCATCTCTGACTACCACCACTGCAGCACCACTGATTTAACATTACAGTCTTCCTCAAAAGAGATGAAGCATTAAGAAATAATTTATCATAGCCCTGTTTTAACTGGTGCATCATGTGGCGTATCAACTGGTTCATCATCACCTATGAACTTTTGGAAGTTGTGGTTTTGTAGCTCAGTTTCTAATCTGTTGAATATTAGGTAACAGGTACTGCAGAGATCTTTAAGATTTATATATTAAAAATCCTTGGCAATGAAGTTTGATTGATCCTTTACCAGAGTCAAATTCAAATTCTGTATAAAAAAATCCCATATTTAGGTACATTTAAGTATTACAAAGCTATTACACATTTTGTTAAATAAGAGTAATAAAGCATGCTAAAAGACTCTTGCACTAATATCCATGTTTGCTGCACTGTTTTAGTACTGTCATAAACCTGTTAGAGCTTTAACAGAAATACAATCTGCCATGGCATATTTTATTTCCAGTATTAAAATAGAAAAGGAAAAACAGGCAGAACAGGGTAAGTCTTCAATTTGTTTTTCCTCATTAGGTATTTTGAAATATCTGATCATTAATGTATTTCACTTATTTCTTTTCACAGACATTATTTTGGCAGCCGGAACACCTCACATTTATTTCTTGGACTCTGGCTGTGGGACCTAGAGCAGCAGACTGCCGACAGGACTCATTGCAGTGTCCCCGAGCCAGTCTTTCCCACATCCTGATGTTCAGCTTTTTCCAAATGAGAATTTGCTTTTTAATTAACAGGCAAACAAACAAAGAAGGAGGCTGTTTGTTCTAGAACAAGGAGTGCCTGTTGGTCACCATCCTAGGACAGCTGGTGCAGGGTGGGGAAGAAATAATTTAATATGGAATTGAGTTGGGTTTCAGATACTGATCTCTCAGATGAGACCCTCAGTAGAGCCTGTGGTCTGGCCTGGGGGAGCCTTTGCATTACAGGGCAGCATTTCACACAGTGAGATGGAAGCTGTGAGGTCTCCAGCCATCTCTGCTCCACAGGGCAAGACTCTCCTTCTGCTCTGCTACAGGGTGGCACCTTCCCTGGTGAAGTGGCCCCAGCAGGCTCCGTGTTAGCATGCTCTACAGAAGCTATTTGCAAAACTGCTTATGAGCAGCAGAACTCCTTGGAAGACTTTCAGGAGACATAACTCTGGCGGTGGTTACTGATCTACATGAGATCTGCAGCATTGAAACCATGTGGAGCCCTGCACAGGGACTGCAATATCCAGAAGACGAAGAAAACTGTAGCTAAACTACCTATCCCATCAGCTGATTACAAAAATCCTCTAGGGATGTGCCAACAGCAGAAATCTTCCCAGGACAATTACACTGCCTTATACTGTGCCAGCAGAAAATTGTGGTTTTCATCCAATTCAGACTTTAAGTATTCTGTTCTCTATCAGTGAAAAGTTCACTCTAGGACCGTCGCCTTCACTTTAGGATCTTTCCTCTGAAGCATTTAAGTGTGGCTAAGCGCTCTTCTGGAAGGGGTTGTTTATGTGGAGTAAAACACCAGTTTACCTGAAGAAACACCCCATGTTCAAATTACATTGGAATACGACTCACTACACACAAACTTGAAACAGTTACTCTGAGTAATAGTTATCCTCAGCATTTATTCCTCTGTGCAGTCTTGTGCTTCTGCTGCCTCTCTGGATACATTACATTGCCCAAAGAACTGGGGTGTAATTTTCACCAAATCTGTTTAATAGCTACTATAGCTACCACACAGGTGATAAATGTGCCATGGGCGCTACAGGAGCACGTTAGCTTTGAGGGAGCACATTACCAACCTGATGCAGCGACAAAGCACTTGCTAAGAATGCACTGGTTCAGACTGGAAAGGACTATATAGGGTTTTTGTCAGCACTGACCACTTCTTATACCTCCGTCACAGCCATGTCAGCAGAGGTTGTAACCTCGAGGTTTAAAATTTTAAGCATATTAAGAGCTGAAGCTAAAGCACGTACCTTGTCATAAAGAATGTTAGTCTAGAATAAATACTCCCACAAGTCAAATAAACGAAACCAATACAAAATATCTTGACTCTAGCATAAATGCATCTGTATTACTAGTCTTCATATAACACTTCCAAACAAATTGTTTATGTTGGCGCAATCTCCCATGCCATATTTTTCTTGAATTCATTACTTTGAGGGCAGAATACTCTGAAAAACTGCAATGCACAGAAAAAAAAAGCAAGCTCAAAACTGGAGAGTGGAGACAAATAAACAGAAAAATGTATGTGTCTTCCATAAGCCTTAGCAGTCTGAAGAATCAATCTTTAGCAGACTTATTATTAGCTGGGACACCATTGAATAGCATCCCCTTACACAAGCCATTTCAATGACACTTTAAGTGAAGAACCAAAAAAAGAATGTAGAAACCCTCATTTTACCAGGCTTCGAAGGGCAGATTTTCACTTTACTAGTCATACTCATATGTAACTCTAAATTCAAGAAAATTCGTACAGATAATCTTCCTTTGGGAAAAAAGTGCTAGTCTGAGTAAATGCAATTTGAAAATGTTTTCCCTCACTTTGCTTCTATCCTGCCTTCTATCCTCTTATACGCAATACAACATATAATCTTGTCTAGTAGCATTATTTATTTTAAAATAACTCAGATCAAATAGGATCTCTTTAATTTGAGAGACAAGTGACTGGATCTCTTGTTGTTTACTTGATGTGTGCTGCTTTTCCTCCTACCTGCTGTTCTCACTGGTTGTAAAAATTCATTCACAGCAGGGAACGCATTGGCCTTACCTGTCTTTAATTTATGCAGCATTTCAAATTGTGCCATCATGGCAGGTGTGGTCAGGCTTTGTTGAGGCTTCTTAAATAAAAAAAAATTTTAAATTCTGATCTACCTGCTTGAGTCTGTCAAGAGCCCATTTGTATGCAGGCAGCTAATGTGCTAGAAATAAAAGCCACAACCTGTCAAATAAACTCCTGCACCTGTATGAAGCAGTTAAATTGTTCCATCTACCATTATTCTCGGAGATCAAAGGGCCCTCACTGTGAGGGGCTCTGAAGAAATAAAGAAAATGATAGACCTACTTGTCCTTGAGCTAAAAAAGAAAGGGTGGGGGAAAGAAAGAAAAGTGGACCAGTTCAACTACCTGAAGGAGCTTTTGTTTGGCATGGGCACAACATGAACGCATTCTTTCACATTAAGACCCAAGAGGAAGAAATTCATTCACCCTTATTATAGTGACGTAGCTCTGGCATTGATGTGTTTTTAACCTTGAATAATTGTTGTCTCTAAAGCTCCAAACAAGTTTTATCCTGTCCACAGGTCAGTTTTGTTACAAAGGCCAATTAGTGGTGCTACCTTAGCCTGCAGCAAAAAGCCAAGTAATGGTGGGGCATGCCCCATCCAGAGGTGATGAATAGCCTGTAGAGCTATAATTTGAGAAGGGGGGAGGGGGGCTTTGAAGCATTTACCTTACATGGAACTCCATTGTCACTGCAGGCTGTTTGATCTTTAAATAATTTACTTAATGATCTCACCATGGGAGCAATTGGCAGAGCAAGATTAGGTTGTAAGGGCCTAATGGACATGGGAAAACTTAAAATTACTAGAAGAGAGGTATGTACAGAACAGGGCTTTTTTTTTTTTTTTTTCTGTGGGGATTCATGATTTATAAGGGAGGGGGAAGCTATAAATTATAGTATTTGCTTGATCTGTTCTGGCAGAGGAAACAAGAAGAAATTCTGTGTTTGGTGAATGTTTCAGGGAATTTTAATCCTTGTTCCTTTAATCTTTATGGTTTTGTTTTGCTTCTCCTTAAAAAAAAAAGGCGACCCAGGGAAATTATAGTTTTATAATAGGTTAATAGGTCAGCAATAAAAACCTTTGGCCACTGTGAATAGGCTGTTGTTAAAAGGTCATGGTTAGCTTAATATTTCATTTTTGATAAATAAAGGGTTGGAAAGTCTAGGTCCAGAGCTTGTGAATGGGAAAAGTGTAGCATGACCCCTTTTATGCAGTAAATATTGTAAAATATGAATTATCAACTCTCTTTGTGATCACACATGAAAACTATGTACCATTTTGTGGATACAGGATTTGGGATATTCTTCAGTTTCCTGAAAATAAATCATTAGTCACCAAGGCCCCCCTTTAATTACTTGCAGATAACAATTGCTGCATTCCTGTGGTATAATACTCATTTACATATGGAATACTAAAAATACAAAAGGAAAGTTAATTACACTTATAGGAGAATTGTAGAAATTTTAATATAGATCACTGTTTAATCATTTAATAGCTGTTCCTTTGTAGATGGATAGCTTTACGGGAAACTAAAAAGAGCCTCATGAAGTGTTTGAGACATACCTGCCTATTTATACACAATTTCTAAGCCTCTCTATTGTAGGTAACCAAGAGTAAGCATTTAAAATGTCTGTAAAATACAAATAAATTATCTATGCAAAGGCAAATAAATCGTCAACATTGTTATCAGAATCATACATATTAGCTTTTTGAAAACTTCTTACAAGATGAGCAGTTCTACAAAAATATTTCAAAGAAACTACATTGTCTGCAATAAATTCTGCAATAGAAGAGCTCTATTTGGACAGAGTGGGAGTGTTTAAAGCTGTTGCCTGATGCATTTACTGACAAGCGCCTTCACTGAAGATCTAAGCTCTGCTCTTACCTGTGTTCAACTAAAATTGGGATCTTTGTGGCAGTTACTCCGTAAGCACGTAGCTGAAAAAATGGCAAAACCTCAAGGTGTAAGATGCCAACAACAACTCCATCTGTTTCTAACATGACAACTTTGACTTTATGGTCTTCTTGGTTGACTTGTAGGTTGATCCTTCCTTTTTGTTGAATTTCAGATGAAGAACAGTCTGACAAATAGTTTGGTGTTGTTGAGAACACCTTGACAACAGTGGAAATATAGGAGCTGGAAGAGGTAATGAAACAGGTATGTCAGCATAGTCCTGCCCCCAAATTTGACACATTCCAGGTGGGTTGGAGGAAAGAAACATTGGAATTGGTGCCACAGCTGAGTAAGTGAAAAAAGTACTCTTGATTACTTAAAAAAAAAAATTACAGTATTTGTGGAAATGTAGTGTAGACTGTTGAATTAATTCATTGATATGTGAAAACAAATGGTATCTAGCTTTGAAAAGTCTACCTTTTATTCATTGCAGCCACAGCTGATAATATAAACATGTCTGTTTTAGAGTCCTTTCTTCTATTTAATTCATTACATATTTGATAAGAGATACAGTCCAAACTAGGGGCAAAAACTCAGGGGAGGTTTAGATTAGATGCCAGGAAGAGGTTTTTCACCCAGAGGGTGGGTGGGCATGGAACAGGCACCACAGGGCAGTGGGCACAGCACCAAGCCCAACAGAGTTCAAGAAAAGTTTGGACAACACTCTCAGGCACATGGTGTGATTCTTGGAGTGTGCTGTGCAGGGCCAGAAGCTGGACTTGGTGATCCTTGTGGGTCCCTTTCAACTCAGGTTATCCTTATCCTATGAATCCATGAAAAATGAAGCCAGAATTAAAAAGTATTTTAAAGTAATATTTAATGGTTAGTATAAGTGAATTTTTCTAAAACTGGAATTATGAAGAAATAAAGAAAATGATAGACCTATCATTTCTTTTTAGACTGAACAATCATTTCTTTTTAGACTTTGTATATACATTTCTAATGTATTTAAATTATGTATGGTATTATGTCCCACTCTCCCAAGTATACCACCAAACTTTATCCTGTCAAATGGACTAAGTAAATGTTAAATAATTTTTTTTTTTTAGCAATAATGGGTAGGTGTCCTGGGTTGAAATCAAATGTGAGGGAGAAAATTGTAACTTAAAAAAAAAGTAAATGTTTAAGAAACAATATTCCTGCATTATATGAGGATATGAGAATGTTTAGAATTTGTATTGGATGGAAATAGATAAAGATATTACCATTGAGTGCTTTATGCATAACATAAAGTCGTGACACAAACCCAATATGCTCTTGCATTACCAGAAGAAAAAAAAAGAAGAAAGAGAATAAAAGGGAGAGACCAAATGAGTTAAAGTACCCAAAGCCCAGTCAAACACTGAGCAAGAATGACTGAAGGGAGTAGAGAAGGATGGAGGCCAGCTGCTGTGTTTTAAAGAGGGAGAAGACCACACACTGCAAAGCAAATATGGTACCCAGCCCTCAAACCTGGCACAGTTCACCTGCAAATTTATACCTTGGAAACAGCTGGAGCAAACAGAAATCTGTTCCAAATAGACTTTATTTGTTGCCTGGCTAATAAAACCTGAGAGGTGCTCGGGAAGAACAGATGCCTTCCAGCAGAGTGCACCACATAATTGTCCATGGAGTCTCTCAGCTTGGGGGAAACACCTAAAAGCATGACACACCAGACAACACGTGCATCTAAAGCTCTCTGTGCTTCACTCGGTACACGACTGATTCCTGGTGGTGAATCTCTCCCTGAAATGTCCCCGGCAAAGGCAGAAAAGGCTGGTAGGTGTGGCTTAAACAGCACCTCCTATCTCTCTCTTCCATGTTAGTCTGGCATTTTTCGACCTGCTTGTTTGCAGGCAGTGCAAATGAAGGTCTTTCAATGACTGTCCTGTTTCAGTGCACAGGTAGTCAGAAGAGCAGGAGTTCTGTGGCAGTAGCAGGTTTTGAGCAGGGAAACACAAGACAATATTATCCTTCAATTTTTCTTCTTTCTGTCCCCATTTTGTGATATTTGATGCAGCCACAGTGGAGGATTTAACTCTATAGCTATCTTGAGCATAAACTTGGGATACAGATTTGTGAAAGTTAGGAAGATCTAAGTTTCTGTCCTTTATGGCATTGATGGAGGAAAAGATTAAAAGGATAAGCATCAAAAAGATTCTTTGGAAAATATACTTTTAACCTGTTCATTCACTGGTATACCAAGAATTTGCAATTAATATGTTCAATCAGATACAGACTTTTGTTTTTCTCCTCCGAGGAGAAATATAGCATGTACTGATGTTATATACCTACACACATATATATAATATGTATACACATCCTGGAATGTACAAATGAAAGGCTGAAGGATTGCAATACAAGGGACTTCTGGGTAAGCACAAGCACTTGTTGATACAAGACTGGAACACAAACTCAAACATGCATAAACTGATAAACTCTCCTTGAAACAAGAAGGAGCATTGCAAACTTGTGTAGCTGCCAATTTTTCTACAGCAGTGGGTGATATTTTATTCAGTTTAACTAATGAAATGTTTGCCTTTGTGCAAAAAATATACTCACAGCAACTTGAAATAGTTGTGTGGTTTTAGCAATAGTGAGAGGCCAGACATTCTTCATGACGGATGTCCTCTGGATTTGAAAAAAGGCAGTCTGGTAAGCTTAACAAACACTGACAAACCATGACAGCATACCTGAGGTGGAAGAATTCCTCCAGGGGCAAAAAGGGTAGATCAGACTCAATAGATCAGCCAACATTTGGCCTCTTCACTGAATCTGCCAATTAGTGCAGAGCATTATGGCATGTTTGTGTTGTGGCAGCTAGAGAAAGAGACCTGCCAAACTCATTCTATACAGAACCCCAAACATCCATTAGATGCAGGATGCTTTTCATCCTGATGAGTTGGCTTCAGTTCAAACTAATGGCCAACTGATGAGAAAGTTCATTAACTCTGAAGCATTCAGTCCCTCAGGAGGTGTAAACTAAAAAGTGGGGTCCTACAGATATACACAACATAACAAAAATGATTTTAAAATATTGAAATTACAAAGCCAAACACTTTAATGGTCGGGAATGGGAGAATTAAATTCACTCCTCAAATTTTCATGTTGTCTGCTTTTGCACATGCACTAATGCAGTCTTTAATTACAGTCTGTCATTTCTATTTTTTCCCATGTGTATTAGAAGGCCACAAATCCTCAGAAACAACCTCTTCCATTGAATGTGATAAGTGAATGAGATGTTGCTCTTTCTTATTCAAGACCAATCCTCTTTCATTCCTGACTGTCTGGTTTATGATATCGGTGCAATAGACACTGTGTGAAAGCTGAAGATGATAAGTAGATAGCCGCGTGACTTCCACCAAAACTAATGACATTTACTGAAGACATGCACGAAGAGAAAAAGAAAGCCCATGATGTTTTTCTCCTTCCCTTCACATCTTCTGTTTATTATCAGATAATGAGGAACACTTGCTTAAGTCCACTTGCTTTTCAACTGTGTTTCTCCAGACCTGTATGCCTACTTATTTTGGATTATAGCTGTTAGATGAGTTCAAGAATATATAGGGAAACCAGAATCCCGAAAGCAACCATTCCTTTTGGAAATCCTTTACTTTAACTTCATGTGTCATGACCACTCTTGTCTAGAGTCAAGAGTCTAAAACTCAGGGAGGTTGTTTCCTTGCTCAGAGTGTCTAGTGGTGATTGAAAGATCTCTGAAGTTGCTTCCATAGCCAACAGAGTTTAAGCATTGAGGGTGGGGGCTTGTGGAAGTTAATTCCTTGTGAGACACAGAGGTACAGAAATAAACTTTTGGTTAATCTGGAAAAAAAGCTCTGGTTGTGCAAAAATTGTTATTTACATTTTAATTCACCTTAAAAGCTCATTTGTGTGATCAAAGGCATGCATATATAGGGGTGTGCAGGAGTATAACATAGAGCAAGACAGCAGTACATAAAGGCAACACACCTCTTGGAAATTCATGGCAGCTGCAAGAGCAACATGCTGTTTCTTCTCAAACTGACAGAAGTAACATGGCATATATGGAATTATCCATCCATAGCTGCTATGTGTAATGTAGCAACAAGAAAAGATTGTAAGTGAACCAATCTTTACACACAGCAGACTGTGATTCTGTGCCTAGTCTCTGCCTTGCCTCTGCTTTGCTTTTTCAGGGGTTCAAAGATTTGAATAAAGCGTCACAGAGTTAGGGAACTCTTTTTGGTCAATAAATGCTACCCAGCCTTAATGAATTGTTCCTTTAGTGTTAGGTTCAAGGTGAAATAAATCCTCCCTACTCAGATGGGGATGTAGGTATGAAGTGCTACTTATCCATAATACAGAGAGGATGTGCACACTCTCAGGGCACAGGCAGCACAGCAGATAGCATCCATGCATTCAACCCACAGGAAAAGACAGAGAAAAAGAAGATGTAGATGAAAAAAAGAGGAGCAGATCATCAATATCTGGCCACAACAGGCCACTATGTAACTCCTGTCCCAGGTCAAGCTCATCCCACCAGATCACTCTTCTGCTTGAGGTGATGCAAACTCTGAATACACATTTCTAAACTCCTAAACGTAACTGAAATACAGATTTGACTGCTCTCTTCTTAAAGCTTCTCTGCCATGACAATATGTCATTCCTTGATCTTTGGGTTATCTTTATCTCTATTTTCATATGTATACATTATTTGCCTTATCAATGAACCATATTTTCTTATTATTTGACCAAACACAAAGTACGTGCCTAAAAGTCACCAGACACATGAGAGGTTTTTCTGTAAGCTTTAAGTGATGTTTGTAGAGTTTATGAAAGAAAGCTGAAGTTTTTATAAATCCGAGATAAATGCCTTCTTTCTGTTGCTATGGTCTAGCAAAACAAGGATTTTACCAAGTGTGAAAAATACAGCAGTTTTAAATTCAGGTTTATTTATATTTGCCAGTTGTCTACCAGGTAGTAAGTAATTTCTGGACTTAAGTTTGCCAAATTGGTTTTTATTTTTAAAAATAAATTCTAAATATATTTTTGCTAGATCAGATTAATAAAGCAAATATTCACTGATTTGTGTGTTTGGGAATGGACGCCGTTAGGCATAATAGGGTCCTGACCTGTAGAAAGTATGATGATGCTGTTCTACTTTCTCCTTTTCATCCTGATTCAATTTAAATCCATATGAGTTTTGTTCAGCTCAGCATTATTTATATCTCTCTGCCTTTTTCTTGTCTCTAGGAACTCCACACAATTATATTTTTTTTCTTTTATCTCATTCAGTGTAAGAGAAAGCATCTAAAGTGTGACAAGTTTTGCACCACATCCATTGAGTGTTTAAACTGAATTTTTATCCTGACCTAAGAAATGGCAGAGTGTGAGATGTACCCTCTTGTGGGCAAAGGGAATTTTACAGTCATCCTTGTCTTGTTCAGCTTCATTGCATTTGGACTCTCTTCATGATAAAAGCATCACATCAATATTCAGGGCTCAGGCCAGCATTTTCAAATTTTGGTGTCTAAAACTGCTGCCATTAAGCATCTGTGGAGGAATCTTAAAGCCATGATACACCACAATGCAAGAGTTAAGATTTGTGGGGTCAAGATTTGTGGGGTTACTAGGTGACTTGCCAAAACTTTTAGAAAGCTCTTCAATGGGATAGCATAGTAAGTATATTATGAATGGAATTGTATAGTATGGTAAGGGGTGTTTTGCTGGGCATTAGCCAGAGATGAAGCTGCTGAGGGTCTTCAGCTTCCCTGTTAGTCCTGTCTTCCAACTGCATTACCCAGCTTGGACTCTTTAGCCCCACACTCCATCATGTCCCAGTGCCTTGCACAGAGCTCCAACCTTCCTGTGCAGAGCCCCCACCCCATTCCATGGATCCCCAGTCCCAGCAGGTAATGCTGAGCAGGAAGGTGTTGTGATCCAGCACTGCAAGATACTCCCTTGGCCCTCAGTGGGTGAGAGGTGATGCAATTCCCATGTGGAATTCCCCACCAGATCTCTCCCATCACCTGGACAGTAAAGGGATAGTCAAGTCCTTGTGTATAACACCTGCTTATACAGATGTCTGCTTTGAACTACAGAACCTTCAAATGTTGTGCACTGTGCTCCAACATAAACTTACTGTAAGATATATTGTATTAAAAATAATTTACATTTTTCATTCTTCTATGTTACAAAAAGATGTAATTTGAACAAAGAGAGTTGAGTATGTTTTCAAAATTCTAATAATCTACTTCCCTGGATTAAATCATGCAATTAATACTATTTCCATAAATCTTTAATTTGCGCTGGAACTGCTTATCATTTCATTTTTAAGCTGCTAAATTCCATGATCTTTAATGAGTCATTTCTCCTTCACTAAAGGTACCTTTTAAAATATGAAAATATTTAGCTTCATTTCACCATCTTTCTATTAAATGTAAGAAAAATAAATATGGACTATTAATCAAGTTTGATTAAACACAGCTATACATTTATTAGTTTAAATTTATGCCGACATTATCTTGATTGAACTGAAGCATCAGGCTAAATAAAAACAACTCCAGTATAAGATTTTAATGATTTTGAGATAAGCACAAATATGGTCTGTATTTTTCAACTCCTTCTTTCTTATAAATATTTTCAGCTGACCTAGCTAAAATCTCACAGAAGCTCAGAATCACAGAGTAGATGAGGCTGGAAGGCACCTCTGAAGATTGTCTAGTCCAATCCCCTGCTCAGAGTAGAGTAAGCCAAAGAACATTATCCAGGACCTTGCCCAGTTGGGTTTTGGCTATCCCCTTGGAAAGATGGAGAATCCACAGCCTCTCTGGGAAACTTGTTCCCATGTTCAACCACAACAGCAGTAAAAAATTTTTATCTTGTGCTTAAGCAAAATTTTAATTAATTTTACTTATAAACAATGTAAATAAGACCTTAACATCAATTTTAGAAAATGTTGTCAATACATGTCAAGAAATACATACACTGGAATAATGTAGGCTTCTTCAAAATTAAAAAGTATGAAGCTTTGTGAAAAATCAGACTATGGGGATCTCAGATTGAGCCCTTAATATCAGAGCCTTTATCCTGCATAAATAGCTATATCTCATTTGTAGTAGTAAAAAAAGTCAATTTGCCTCACAGGAGCACTGTGAGATAAATTCAATGTCGTTTGTGACGCAGTCAAATACTGCAGTGAGGAACACAACAAAAGGAGAAAAACAGGAGAATATTAACAGTTTGGTATTCAGAGCAAGGAATACAATAAACATGTCATAAGGCCACATGCTGAACAGAGATGAAATTTAATGCTGAAGAGAGATGAAATGTAATGCTGAATTGTGCTTTGTTAAGTGAGCATTGTCCATCCTTTGTCCTCAAAGAGGGAGAAGGCTGGTGGCAGATACTGTTTATGATCATATAATTAGTCATTGTTTTTTTAGAAGAGAAATTAAAATGGCCCAAAAAAGGATTCCTCGGGAACTGCCTAACTTCAAGTGTTTAAGTTGATGGTCTTAACGTATAGACAACTATTTATTCTGTGTACAATGACACATATAACATCATTCTTAAAAAGACTGCCATTAATAAAAACCCCCACAACAGGATCATGTTAATAAACCCTAATCTCTCTATGTGTCTGTGATTTTTTTAGGAAATGTTAGGTTTAGAGGCGTTTTATTTTCTGCTCTGCATTGTGAGTCTGATGTCATTTAAATACATAAGAGCCCTATTGTTCTGTCATTTATGCCCCGTGCACTTCTGCTTTTAGCATGATTAAACAAAAGAGACACATACCAAAGCTTTCTCGTTTGAATAATGCAATATCAATATTTTACATCTTGGGCTGCATTTCAATTTTTTCCTCAGCAAGGTGAACGCTTGAAAAGGAAGCAACCATTGCTTGCAAATTGTCAATTAAGTTACATTCTCTTCTTTTCCAAAAGAAGAGTGTCTCAAAAAATACACATTATTGAGTAGTTGTCATTCTGTTGTAAACCAGTTCCCCAGCTGATGGGTTTTTATTCTCCAGTAGCATAAGGAAAACAATAATGTATTTTCATAACAATTCCATTCTTAACATTTCCAGTATGTTTTTTCGATGGACAGATTCTGCTTTCACCTGCAGTAAGGAGAAGCAACACTTATGGTAGATGCACCTGAGTGAACACTGTGCACAGCACAACACAGGGAGTGGAGGGGTTCAGATCCATCTTATGCAAATCACAGATGCTCATGTTAGGGTTGGATTCTGCTGCGGAGATTGGAGATTTTGGTTCTTCAGTCTACAGGAGTTAACATGCTTCGGGTCTTCAATATCAGCAGCATTTGGATATCTTCTCTTGGGATTGGCTCCTCTGTGTGTAGAAATGTTGCTGTTGCAATGATAATTCCTACAGTCACCTCACTGAGTGACCAAGCCCTACTCTTAGCGGGAAATATCTTCTGAGGTGCACACAGCTCCCTTGTACCCCGTTACTCACCTTTGGAGGAGCTGTTTCCACGAATTTGTCTGGCTTTCCCCAAAGAAAACATCTCCAGCTGGGTCTGTGACTGCAGCTTCATCACTTCCATGTTGTGCACCCTTCCGTGCTGCTTCTGTGCCCCAGGCAGAGTGTTGAGAGCTGCATGTTTCTCAACTGATACATCGTTGTATTCAAACACAGGGGTTTTGTACTGGTAAGCCAAAAAAGAGTTTCAGGGACATCAAACATACTGAGATTAAAGAAAGATAATCTTTCCAAATAACTTGGCCAATCTCAAGCATGCAATGAGAAATACTCCTGTCTTCTTTTGAGAAATTCCACTAATTCCCATCAGATACAAAATTTTGTGTACACATAATAGTACCTGAAAGGAGAAGCCTACAATATAACAAAATTCTGTTACTGTTTTGCCTCAAAAGCCTGCAAACCCACAGATTAAAGTGCTCACATATTAGATGACACTTCTCACGTTTTTGCAGTTTGACTTGAAAACAAGTGTTCACCTTGTAAAGTCTCCCCTCAATCAGTATAAAATTTTTACACTGCAGTTTTATAGTTCTTTTCCAGAATAATGAAATTATGCTCTTTTTATATGTAGGATCATTTCTTCAAATTACTCTAGTACTTTTTGTAGAATGTTCATTGTGTTTTCTAATACTGAAAGGTACAGGCTATGACAGGCCACCTGAGTGATAAGTTGGTGCTTGTTTGTCAAAGCTTAAAAATAATAAAACAAAAGCCACAAAATGCCAACATAGTTTATAGGGACAAAAAGTGGATAGGATCTAACTTTATAATAAGCAATTTAGTCCATTTTGTTAATAACATGGTATTTGCAGTGACTCATTCTTACCTCTGTCATAAAGCAGTTAAAACTATGAAACTGAGCAGGCTCATTATCCAGTATCTAATATTTCCTATTTAGCATCCAATATTTAATATTTAATTTTGGGTTTGGTATTCAGACACACATGTTCTTTGTGCTGGAGATTACAAAACTAATTTCTGATATATATATAGATAGATAGATAGATAGATGATAGATAGATATCGATATAAACAACTTCCATTTGCATCAGCCAAGTCCACTTTTATAAGAATCCATGGGCACAATTTAGTGCAAGTTATGAATAATCTGAAAGAAAAACAAATTAAACTACACACTTTTAACACATTCAAAGTATTTCAGTTTAGCTCAGGACCATTCAATTGGTGCTGTGAGATTATATAATATATATAATGACTTCTTAGGTTCATGGAATACCATCAGGACCCATTAAATTTCCTTTTATTGTCCAGGATCAGCACTTTTTTATTCCCTCCCCC
>VZRM01001490.1:63537-138254 GCA_013397955.1 Grantiella picta
CGTTTTTTTTCCCCCCCCCCCCCATCTCTTTCTTACTGTGTGCAGTAAAATAGAAACAAATACAAAGTATATATGTAACTATAACTTGTCAGATATGGCTGTCTCTTACTGCCTAGCTGTCATGAGGCATTATCTTGATAAATATGTATATATACTAGAGACTATATTTTATTACAGTTGGTTCTATTGTCAGTCTTTCATATTACACAGCCAGAAATACTTGAAGTTAAATGTCCAGTCTTTTGAAACATAGAATAAAAGATGTTTAAATACTTTTCCTTTTATTGAAGTGTTTTAACACCTCTCATATTACTCAGAGAAATGAATTGCTTGAGAATGAGGTTAATGCTCTACAAAAAACCTGCTTTTTAAAACCCTATAAGAGGGGTCAAAGACCAGGAAATGCTCTCACTATAATTCTCATTTTCAGTTGAATTGGCCATGGCAACAGCACTAAGAATGCAAGTTTGAATTTCATTATGTTCCAGAAACCTGTAACTTTGCATTAGAATGATTCATGCAATAACAGAAATAAATTGCGAGCATTTTTGATGCAGCATACATTAATTTATAATTTAATAAAGTAGTATTTTAAGTAGTTACTTTCAAGTGCAACAAAAAATGTTCATTTGATAGCTACTAAATGCATCCCTTTGCATTTTACCTGTAAAATGCTCTGTGTTTGGTGACAGGTTAAATGCATACTATGCACAGGGAGCCAACATGTGTCTTTGTAATATCGCAGCAGCCATACCAATTTTAGCAGCATTCTTATTATTTTAAGCCATTCTCATTGTCTTCTAAAGATCATAATTAGAAGCTGAAAACTTAAGGCAACCAAACTCAATAAGGTCTCATTATGAACAAAATATTCTATTGTTTCTCAACCAGTGACCATATGTAGCCCAATATGATAATGCCTTTTTCCTTAATTATTTCTGCATATATCCAATATTAAGTCATATCTCAAACAAAACTTTAATTAATTGCAATAGGAGTTTCCCTGAATGACATTACAGCACTGACCTTTTAGCTATTTCCTTTTGTTTAGCCATAACAGTTCTTTAAATCAGCAAATATTTCATTATGAGGGCTTTCAACAGCACACTTGATTTTTTGGGAAATGACAAGGGTGCAACTCTTTAGTTAACACTGTTGACTTACAAGCAGCTTAAGGAACTCCCTGAAAAGCAGTAAGGCAATATTCAGGAGTGGGAGGATAAGAATGAGAAGATACCTTACAATTTTGGGAAGCAAAATTATGTAGTTCAGCAACGCTTGAGATGCTGATACTTCTCAAGCACATCCATAGTATTGCTGGTGTTACAGGTGGATCCATCTGCACAGCTACTTTTAGCAAAATTGTGGTTTAACATACCTTACAAGTTGCTAAGTACACTGCAGAGAATTTCAAAGGCTGAGTTTTTATCCCAAGAAAGCTGTGAAATCATTGCCACACAGCTGCTGCTCTGCCTGCAAACTCGGAATAGCCTTTCACTATTTCCAGCTCAGTGTGGCGTTCAGAAGACTTCCTCCTGCTGGAGCACACCCAGGTTTTTGCAGCTGGTCTGCAGCAACCTATTATCTCAGCCTGACAAATGACAGTGTGAGAAACAGAACTTAATTTCACCTGGAAATTCTGCAAACAAGTTATGTGTTTGCTAAGGTTAACCAGGATTTGTAGCAGTCATATTGTGCAGAAAGCAGCCTGGGTTAGATTGGCAGAGGTTGGATGGGATGTAGAGATATATCCAACCTGCCTTCCATCCCACATGCCCAGGAGTGATTTTAGTCTCCAGCCACATCCTCATGAGTCACAAGTTCTGCTGAGAACATGTATCCAATTAACACTTGTCCCCTCTGGTATTCTGTTCCAAGCCTGATGGTATAACAACTCTTTGCATGGCCAAGGCTGAAGGAGGCAAATGTGATTGATTTCCCTGTCAAAGATGGTCTCCATCAGGGATACACCAGGCAAAGGTGGCAAATTTGGGTGGGTCTAACATGCCTGGCCAAGTGCTCCCTTTTAGTTACCCACTATTCCCACTTGGAGATGTGTGCTCGGAGCATTTCCTGAGGCTAAGGAGCAAAAATGGCCCATTTAAATTGGACATGTGCAGCCTGTTCTGCTGGTGAGTGCCAGTGAGATTTATAGGCAAAAGGCAGATCAGAAAGAATCCCTAATCTCCTAGGTACAAATAGTATATACTAGCTGATAATAATAAAGAGCCGATCTTGCTGCTCTTTTTTTTTGAAGGTGTTAAAATAGCCTGGAGTACATGACTAGAACCACTGAACCACTTCCAAAAGCAGCTGCAGGTAAAGAGGAGTATGGATTGTGTGGGAAGTATTTTCTGTTACGGAGTCTGAAGTTTATACAATGTATGCCTGTTTAGCAGAAACTATATCTAGGGAATCAAGTGGTCTGAAACAAACCTTCTCTCTCTCCAAGGCGCATTTTTGTGGTCCAAGAGATGGTTTCTTGGGAGAGAGGATTTCGTGCTAGATGCTCTTCAGAAGAGCCTCATTTCAGTGGAATAGGCTCCTGCTCTGGCCCAGCACTCTCTCTCTTGTCTTTAAGGTACACTGGCAGCTTCATTGATTTGTTAACCTCTGAGGACATTAGCCTAATGGCCAAAGCAGGGCAAAACTTATCTGTATAAAGAATAGGGCCTGGTATAGAGAATTAGCTAAACTTTCTATATGGTCTGAAAATGTTGAAAATGAGTTAGTGCTTCAGAGATTTTGAATGGTATTTTCATTAGGATAAATTAAGTTTATAAATATCAACATTATTTAAAATTATATTAACACAGAGTACCAATTCTTAGAGACTTGTAGAAAAAGGAAGCAAATTTGAGCAAATCTAGGAACATCTGGTTCTCATTTATGAAAACACGTTCAACTCCTGTGCTTTCAATTTCTCACCATGATGATTTTGCACAAGATCGAACAATATCTTTCTTTCATTTTTTCTTTCAATCTACCTTACTCCTTGGAAACCAAACAGAAAGAGAAGTAGTAATGCTGACGTTAGTGCTTTTCTCTTTGACCTGATCTCTGCAAAAGTAAAGTCAGAAAGGATGATAAAGAATTATGAATGCACATGAAACGTTGAGGGGCCCTAAGCATGGATTCTCAGCATTTTCCATGGAAAATCTAAAGAGATGTATCTAGTGGTTTTCTGATTTGCAGCCATCCTCTTCTCTTGTTGTGTTTGATAAGCGCTGGGGAAAAAAATAGCTGAAAAATCAAAGGCAGAAAGATATTCTTTAAAGTGGCAATATCTAAAAGCCTGATGTTGTAAATGTTCAGAGTTTGGAGTGCCCTTTGAAGTGACATGGAATGCACACGATACCTGCCTATTCATTCAGCCACTGATAAGGTGCTAATTAGCACAGCACTCAGAGAACCTCCCATATAGTGAAGTATAGAAACAGCTATGGCTTTTACTTCCTTCCTTTGCAGCTGTAAGTGAAACAGCTTTCAGGGATTTTGCTTTTTACCAATGTGTGCATTTGGTGTACTTGTAAATACCTCAGTAAGTTAAAAAAAAAAAAAAAAAGATCCACAGTCAAAGAAAGCAAACCTGTTTTTATTCCTGTGAAGTAGTGGATTCAGCAGTCATCTGAGTCATGCAAGGGAATTTCTGGGGGTTTAGGTCAAGCTTCACTTACAATCTCTGGCCTGCAGGCTAACACTCTCTTCAGTTCAGTGCGACACAGCCAGCAGAGTGAGTCATGATTGCTTCTCTGTCCAGGATTGGGCCATCAGAACCTTAAATCTTAAAAATTATTTCAATGGAAATGTTCCAGCGCACAGAAGTGCCTCCTGAAAGCAAAACTGCAGGATCAGGCCCTTCGATTTTAAAAAATGACATTTAATATGGATAGACAAAGGCGCTGGAGAAGAACACAGTGACTCTCTGTATACCTGGAGGAGGGATAGCAGTACAAAACAAGCTTTTCTTTAACCACAACGGCAATCTTCTAACAGCAGCACCCACTCAAAAGCATAGAACTCAGAGGTTGATAATCATCTTTCAGTTCAGGTTATTGCATGCAATTTTTCACATTCATTCAGTTTTCTTCATATAGCTCTTAGTAAAGTAACTCCCTTAACAATAAAAGCTTTTATGGCAGCCCATTTCACAGGAGAACTAACCACTCCTAGTTTTTTTACAGGTTTCTTGGAATATTTATAGCAGTCTTTGTTCTCTTTGCAAGCTTATGCATTTGGGTGTGTATGGAGATTTTTCTTTTTTTTTTTTTTACTTTGGCAATTGGTTTTGACAGTGAAGTACATATATTTTTACATCTTTCAGGCTTTAAAGTTTTATATTTGTTTTCCTTTATGTATTACTATTGGAATCAAAGACAACGTTCAGTCTGCTCCTCATTGTTTAGCACTTGGACATTCACTGCTGTAGAATTTTCATTTCAATTTGCCACCATGCTACCTCTTCTTGATAAACTGGTTACACTGTGCACACAAAGAAATTATGAACTTTGACTCCATACTAACAAATCAGAGAATTTACTTGGTGTCTAAAGGAACAGATTAAATTTCTATTCAATAATCTGATAGAAAAATCTCGCATTAAAACAATAGATTGGCATTCTTGTAGGAATCACCTCAGCAGTAACCAAAACTGCCACATGACTTATTTCTGCATAGCATTTTGGACTCACGATGGTCCCAAAATTTTTGATACAGCTTACACAGAAGAAAAAACAGTCCCAAGCAGAATCTGGCTTTGAATACCTCTATCCTGGTTTTCAAAGTTTTAAACTTCATGTTCTGTCTTTCATAAACAACAATCTTTTATTGTTTTCACCATCTCCATGAAAATCATATTGAACATTGGAATCAGTGGAGGAATTCAAGATAGATACAGATATAGATATAGATTAGATATAGATATAGATTATATAGATACAGATATAGATTAGATATAGATAGCTATGGATATATGACTTTTCTCTATTTTCCAATATAATGAAAGAAGAAATTATACAAACCAGGCTGATGGAACTGTTGAAATTAGAAGCAGAATTAATTTCTCATTTCTCATTTCTGGTTTGCAAAATAGTAATTGTACTTAGAGCTAAAGCAATGCAAACAATAAATAATAATAACCATCATCATCTAGTAAATAACTTCCTGAATTTATTATACACATACTTATTGAATAAATAATAAATAACTGAAAGGATCCCTTTCTTTTTATAATAAATTTTAGAAAGCTACATATTATTAAAGAAAAGATTCAAATTGCTGATATGAAGTGAAGATTTCATAGTGTTTTCAATAAACACAAGAGTGTTGTAATGAACACATTATCCATGGTACCTTTCACAGAGATTTATTTCCAAGGAGCTTTGCTGCTGCTGGAATGCTAGTAGGTAGGTGGAATCTTAATTTTCACTAATAATCCCAAGCAAGTTATTTGGGCCTTGATAACATATAAACTCCATTTTACTGTGTTGACCTGGGGAAGTTTCCTTTAATGGCTTTATTGGGTGCATAGATCCCCCTTACTCCGGAGTTATAAAAATGCCTCATTCCACTGAGGAGACTGGTAGGGTTTTTAGGGGGGAATAGTGATTGTGGTGCTAACACAAAATTCAGGTTTGGGAAAGCCCCACAGGCTCATTCAGGGCAGTTCTCATCCTTCCTCCAGGTGAAGGTTTCAGGCCATTTCTTGAGCTCCTCCTCTCCCTCTCATTTCCTATTCCCTGGGAAGGGACATCAGGCTTTTAATGATGAAGATGACAGTCTTCATCTCCTACAAGCCTGGGAGAGCCCCACTCTGCCCTGGCTTTGCAGGCTCGTGGTCAGGTCCAGTGGCTGCTTCCTGCTGTAGGGCTGAGCCTGGGGAAAGTCCTCATGTGACCCCCAAACTAATCCCACTACTTGCAAAGGGATGGAGTCGAAAGAAAACAGAGTCAGCAAGGATCTTCCAGAAGGTCACAGCTCCTGTGCAAAACTTTTTGTCCATGTTTTGAAACACATCACTTAGGCTTCAACCAAACCTTGTCATCACAAGACAGAGGCTGCCACTCAGCTGTAAGAAAGGGTGCGGAATGGAAGTAACTTTGGTGATGCAAGTCTCCTCTGTGATGACTTAACTCCTCACCTCAGATTTTGCTTGCAAACCACTACAGGCTTCTGTCTTCAAGACCATTGGAGTATCCAACACACCACATCTGTTTCACTGTGTCTTAATGGAGAGAAAATTGTGATGTGAGGAAAAGAGCCCTGAAAATCCCATAGGGACCTCTTCTATAGGCGTGAATCTCATCCCTGCCCTGCTCCAGTGAACATGGGAGACCACACACCATTGTACAGAGAGGTGACAGACCTCACTGGCAGCAATCTGCCACTTAGGTGCGACAGGAGCCTGGTAATGAGACACACTGCATGTGAGGACTCAGCACCCATGTGAACAGAGAGGAAAGGCATCTGCAAGATGTAGCTGATACTGGGAAATACAGAGATTATGGTGAGTTGTTTCTTCTCTAGATAGAATACCATGTCAGGTCCTTTGTCCTGTTGTTTAAGGTCTTTGACAAGTCAATCTCCAGCTGTGCTTGTCCAGAGCACACAGATGAAGCACTTTTGCAACACCGCAGGGCAAAATGTTGCAAGTTACAGTGTGGCTTTTGGTGAAAATGAGACAGTGGAGATTTACCACCAAAGCTGAAATTTGGAATGATAGTGGAAAACTAAACAACAAATAATGAATCATGTTATTTAGGTTTTCATATTAGCAGAACTGTGGGATAATGACCTTTGTGAAAGACTCCTAGGGACTCTATGAAGTACCTCAGCATCTCTCATTTTATGATGCAGTTTATGCAAAAAATATCTGTATCCTATGATAATAATAGTTGTAAAGAATAGGTGTGATACCCAAACCAGACAGCAGATCAGACAAATTGGCTTTGGAAGGAAAAATCAGCCATCCGTAACTCTACATATGTTTCAGCAGTCTGAAAAAGCATATAAACAAAACCTTAGCTTGGATATCAGTATACAGATTAACTACAGGCATTTTCATTCTGCCATTGCACTGTTCTTTATGTATTCAGCCAAACATTTCTAAAAGGATTGTAACTCCTCCTTGTCTGAATTCAAATTCCTAGAAATTCAAACTGCTAATGCAGGGTAAAATTCAATAAGCTATGCAAACTGCTTAAAATTATACTATAAATATTATTTAGACATATTTGTAGGCTTATGCATGTTAAGTCTATGAAAACAATAGCAAAATACTATTTTGTTCTTTCAAACATTTTAATTTCATCATGCCATTACGTTTTTTCGATTGAAGTGAAACATAGAGACGTTAAAAGAAAGCATAATTGGGCTTGTTTGAAATTATTTCTCTGAGACTTGAAAGAAAGAAAATCAAAAAATGCATTAGAAGTCAGAGTTAGAAAGAAGTTAGGGTATGTATAACCTTTCAAGATTTTTAAAATGTGAGGCATAAATAATGCTTGTTTCCTGGTAAACAGCAATCATATGCAGAAAACGGGAATGAGCTATAGAAAGAAATAAATAAGAGAAAGTCTATTCAACTGAAATCCTAGGAACTTTAATGTTGTGGAACACTGTTGGACAGCTTCGGTTTTGCAAGTGCATTATCTCAGCTGAAAGGTGAAATTAGGAGCTTTCTCAAAACCCTGGGAAGCTATTGTGTCAATGCTACACACTGGAGACCACTGTTTGATGCCAGTGCCACTAGTTTAGATGAGCACTGCAATCAGGAGTATTAAAAGTGAGTTGATGAATTGCGTTTCATGAAGCAATGGAGCTGCTTACAGACAAAAGAGCTGGATGGGGTTTTATACATGCCTATAAAAATATAATGAAATCAAATATAGCAAACATGCAGCTGAATTCAGCAACATTAAAGAAGATGGGGAGAGAGGTGAGATGAGGAGAGGACAACTGAATAAAAGAATTAATTATTGAAATGAATTGTAAATTCAGACACAGCAGGACTACTCCCTTAAATATTAATACTGTGAGGAATGACCCATCAAACCTGCATCTTGGAAGCTACTGCTCATAGTTTTCTGCACTTTAAGAGGGCACATAGTCTCTGCAATTTAGTTTGGGGAGGACATTACCTCATTTTACTAGCAATATACCCAGTAAATAATTTCTTTCTTTCCTTTTCTTTTCTTTTCTTTTTGTGTCTTGTCTTGTCTTGTCTTGTCTTGTCTTGTCTTTGCTTTGCTTTGCTTTGCTTTGCTTTGCTTTGCTTTGCTTTGCTTTGCTTTGCTTTTCTCAGCAAAGTGTCTTCAGAAAAATTGTAATCTTGAACCAGCCTATAGCCTTTGTTCTATTAATGTCAGGCTAAAGCAACTTTACTTCTTTACTTACAGGTATTTGTTCTGTTTTTCATATAACCTATAACTCGTTTTATTTTGTTTTGATTTGTTTTGTTTTGCTTTGCTTTGTGTGGGTTTTTTTAATGGATGTAGAACAATTGAAAACATTCTGTGATAAGAGTTGAAAAACCTGTATATTTTTACTAATGTGTGAAGGCATAAAGGTATCATATTCTAAAGATCGCTATCAGAAATGATGAGAAATAAAACAGTCTTTCTGCTGTGTGATGAGGTTCATGGGAATATCCCTAGACAATTCATTAGTTTTAAACTGACATGAAAATCAATTAATTTTAATAGGGAATAACAGATTATGTGTTTAATAATTCATCTAATTTCATGAGGCAAAATGGATTAGACAATGCAATGTAAATCTAATAGCACTTGTAACCACATAATTTGACTGTTTGTCAAGAGCAAAGCATAGTGAAATGATCAAGAATTACACGGAGTGAAAAACATTAATTGTGTGTAAACTGAGTGACAGTTTCTTGTAACCCTAAAAGCCTGCGAGTTCAGTGTAATTATTTCTATTAGATCTTTCCCTAAAATCACTCTGTATCATTAATTATGTATTCATATTAAGCAGGCAAATTAATAAATAATACAAAATAACTTTTCCGTGATTTTTTTCTATTCAGAGATGCTATGAAATTGACAGAGATTTTATAGACTGAAACTATGTGAAAATTGTTTTATAGTCTGCATTAATTAATCAATAATGGGCCTGCGAGCTGGCATTTCTGCCTGTTAATGACCAGCTGAGAGAGCTGAGGACCCGTCGTCGAGCAGGGAGCCCTTAACCCATGCGGTCATTAACGTTGGAGAAATGCCCGACCCCCAGGTCACTGTTGCTGCTAATCGAAGCCATGATAATTGTTATGGTTATTTTTCCATGCACACAGAGCAGTCATGTGCTTTCCATCTGAGTGGTGTTTATTTCAGGTTAAGGGAAAAAGCAAAACAAGAAAGAACAAAAGTGAGGCATTGACAAGCAAAATGGCAGCTGTGGGTGGCTGTGCTCTGCACCAGCAGTGAGATCGTGGCCATCTCAGCTGGTGTGTCACAGCACGCACGATTATGCTAAAGCACCAATATTAGATAAAGAGGCTGTCCTTTGAAATGTTTGAAAATATACATGTTGAAATACGTGTCGCCATGGATACAGATCTGTCTTTAGAGCAATGGTCTCTTTCACTTGGTAGTGACACTGTGGTAATAGTGTCGAGGAATATCACACCTCCTTGTGTTAATATGAGAAAAAATTTTAAAAAGCACATCAGAAAGACTCAAAGTGCTTTTCTTTTTATAACCAAATACAGAGGAATCAACGTCAGTTGAATGGAGCTTTGAGCAACCTGGTCTAGTGGAGGGTGTCATGTCTATGGCAGGAGAGTTGGAACTAGATGATCTTTAAGGTCCCTTCCATTCCAAACTATTCTGCACAACTTTGTGGGTAATTTTTCTTGTTTATAGTCTGAAGAAAAAGTCTTGTCAGTGTAATTTAAGACAGAAAATGTGTTCTGGCCTATAGCACATATGCTCCCATCCCTCTCTCCTTTATCAACAGTTGGGATTTGAGGTCAGCTGGCACAGGAGATGAAGTTTCCAGGGCAGGGTGTGAAAATCCACCATCCTTCTATGCCAAAGGGATGGAAGATACTGATTCTCCACATGTTTTGTCAAAGGCAAGAAAAAACCTCACCTCACCTTTGAAGAGCAAAGAACAGTTTTGGCACGATGAACAGAAAATTGGAAGAAGCAGGGTCTGGACATCATCCTGGAATTGCAGATCTGAACAGGAGAGAAAAATA
Source organism: Grantiella picta (assembly GCA_013397955.1). Classification (NCBI taxonomy): domain Eukaryota; kingdom Metazoa; phylum Chordata; class Aves; order Passeriformes; family Meliphagidae; genus Grantiella; species Grantiella picta. Next base: position 73,754 of record VZRM01001490.1, read on the forward strand.
TGCATATTCAAGGCTGGTCAGAGAATTTTCATGAGACATGAAAGACATAACAGAATCTAAGTTTCACCAAAACTTTTATATCTGGGTCTTAAAAACTAGCTTGATATTCCTGGCACACCCATTATGTCTAATATGCTTACCAACCAACTGATGGGTTTGGTTCAAGAAAGTCCCTTTACTCAGTGACCACAACCATGAAGACTTTCAGATTTTGTAGGACCTTCAGTATAAAGAACCTGTTTTGGCTGATCACACTTCTGTCAGCTTCTACACTGATCCACCCCATGCCAGGAATTCTGGTTGATACAAAGAACTAATTTTCTATTTCTATGACTAGGAATTCTGTGAGATTTCAATAAAAACTAGCCTCGGCAAAACAAACTTGTTTTTGAAAATAAGTGCTGTTTACTGATCTGTCCTGTAATGCAGTGAGCTAACAAAAAATACAGACAATGCCTATCACTGTCTCAGAAACAGTTTGTCTTAGCTAACTGAATGCACCTAAGTAACTTAATTGTTAAGTGCTTGGCATTTGCATGCCTAAAGTATGCTTTCTCAAGTCTGTTAGTAAAACACAAATTTGCTAAAAAGAAAATTATTAATATTTAGGCTGACAGTGTTAAAAGCAGATATAGGAAATATGGAAAATAGAAATGCTTTACATTTCAAGAAGCCATAAATTCAAACACAAATATTTTCATTTAGAAGGCAAAAAATTTGATAATTAGTGGTTTGATTCAGTCCTTACAGCTCTTACACCTTTAATCATTCTAAAACCTGGCAGCAGAGCACACACAGAAAATCTGAGCAAACTGTCTGAAAGTCCTTAAGGAATTTAAAATAAATGCTTAAATGAATCTCTCACTATTGGCGTGCAACAAATGCCCAGATGTATTCATAGTGATGTACCCAATTAAGTTTAGAAGAATTGCATGAGTTCAGTTTCAGCAGATTCCTATTGATTCTCCTAGTTAATAAACAGTTAAAGGATGAAGTGAGTTTTTAAAAAATATAAGTGCTTTAAAGGTGCTAGAGAGGAAAAGCGTAGTACTAAGTGGTCATGTGGCTAGTGCCATTCATCTTGGTAGTGACTATCTGTCAAAAGTGGCAAGAGCCCTGTTAACAGCCATGACCTGTGCTGTAATGAAGGGAGAGTGCACAGCAAAGTGTCCATTATCAGGCAGTTGGGAGCAGTAAATTGGTGCAGTTTGCCTCAATCTTGCAGCAAGTTGAGATGTAAGATAGGTGGGGATCAGCAAGCAGCAATTTTATCCTATGATCATTTTTGTCAGATCACATCAGAGTAGGAACTTACTCAGATTCATGATTTCAATTAAATAAGTTCTCTCATTAAATGACCACAGTCAGGAACATTTTCTGTGGTCCTGTATTTATAATTATGTAAACACACCTGCTAATATTTGGACAGGGAGCAGTGATGGAGAAGCAGTAAGGTAAATTACACATTAAGATGATAGTCAGGTACAATCAAACAAATCTTGCACCCTCTCAACAGGGCTAACAGCTTGCAATAAAATAGGCAACCTCTGTTACCTATACACTAACCTAAGGTGCTTACACCCAGTTCCAACCAGGAAAATTCATTTCAGACTGTTTGCAAATAGACAAAACACACAAGTAAAATTCTACCGCTATTCGATCCATGCAAATGAATTGATGCTATTACCATTTTCCTGGGGAATAACCCCAAAACTCCAGGTGACACCCAACGTCCAGTCTTGGGTGAATGGAGATTAAAAATTCCGCATGAACTTTTAAACTGTCAGGCAGACTTAAACGTTAGGCACCCTTCAGCAAACTAGAAAAGCAAACAGAAGACAAATGTACTTGTCACCACCGCTCATTCACCCCTTTACAGCAGCAAAAGCCTTTCAGATCAGCCCATCTGGTTTCCAGACACTGGATGTATTTCCCTAATCACATGCTGTCCCTATTCTCACCCTATAACCTAAATGAGGAACACTAAAACTTCTGTAATTCTCTAATTCCTGTAATTCTGTACAGCACTTCATTATACCTCTCTGCCAGTTTCTTCCCCTGTTGTGAGAGTCGTGTGCTTTCTCTCCAGCTCCCAGCCCCACAGGTAGCTTAGATGATGGGCAGAGAGGTAAAGCTCATGTCGAAATAACATTATGTTGCAAGTGGCCACAGCTTTACCCTGTTCCCCAAAGAACTGACACCACCATCTTCCACAAGTGGGTCAGTCCTATAGAACTGAATAGCAAATGTGGGATTTTTTCTTTCCATAGGTGCATTAAATCAACAGATTTAATTTTTCTCTCTTTTTCTCTCCCTTAGTCTATGTCAGCAGTGCAACTGACAAAGGAAGGACTCAGCTTCTGTTATATGTTGATAGAGACCAACAGCAAATAAAAAGAAAAGGCTTTTGTAACCCTTAAGAAGTTGTTCTTATACCTTGCCTACCTCAGCAGGTTTTTTGAAATTTCATTTCATTTCAATAGCATCAATTTGAAATAAGGGACCAGGGACAACATGCCTTGTATCTCCTTTTTTTTGTCAGTTTTATGTTTTTCATTTCAGAAAATTTAAGCATTTGCTAAGACAAAGTGTTGAAAATCACTCTTTGCCTCCCAGTATTTGCATTTATCAAATATGAATAAATTTGATAAATTTGCATTTCTCAAATATGAATACGCTACAGCAGCATATATATATATATATTGAAAAAACATCCCAAAACAGCCCTGATCACAAACTTTTAAAGACTGAATCTATTTTACTACAAAATTATTACTGCTAGCAACCTCTTGGGTGGGAGCACACAGGAACCTGAGAACTATAAAAGTAAGCAGTGTCAAGCATGTAATCTTGGGACATGGCACTAACAAACTTTACATTTCTTGCCTGGTCTCAGGGACACACAGCTGAGCTTTTCTTTAGCATGTACAGGCATTTATTGCTTCTGCCTCTCTTCTGTTTATATAGTTGCCTTCTCATCTGTGGTGGCAGCAGCCTCCAGCAGTGCTGCAAAGCTTTTGTCCTGTTGAGGTGCTTATTGCAGAATATACACATATTATATGCATTTTCTGCATATATATGCACAAGTGAAAATTAAAAGAGCAACTCTTGAAACATCATAATCACACGCAAACATGAATGTGATCTTCTGTGTGCAAATTAAGACACCCTCAATAAACAAATGGCTGGTACAGAAATTCAGTTTGGAGGTTATGTTTTTCACAGGAGGGACACAGAAGGGTACAGGATTAGGGTGTTTTGTAAAATCTTGGCATTTCAGCTTGAGAAGGCTTGGTGTCAGCAGCCAACATAACACTCTGACGCAGTCAGCAGGGATATGTGCAAAGGTGTATGTCTGCACCAGGGGATTAGTTTAACTCCTACAAAATCACAATTCTCAGCTAAGTGGAAGAAAGCTGTCTCCCCTTCAGCTTGTGAATGGTCACAGAGCACTTAATGGAATCAGGACACGACCTAATTTGATAACTTTTTATCATCTTGGACATATTTGGAGAGAAATGTGGCAGAGGAAGATTTCAGAACTGGAAAGGGGAATATTTTGGAGTCCTCACCAGCAAGTGAGCTGTGAGAACCAGCTGCAAGAATCTGCAAGCCTGCACCCCCAAGCTGGGGAATGCAGGTATGAGTTTGGGGAATAGGAACAAACAGAGATGATGGCAATAGATTAAAAATGTGTTGCTGAGATAACATAGAGGTTGGGGAATATTGTGGAATATGTATCTCTCCTGTAGCCCTGAAATATCCCTCCCACTTCTCCCCTGTGCTCAGGGCACAAGTTAATACCACTGCTGATATCCTTAAGAGCAAGTAGGGGATTTGTAGTAATGAATTCAGAAGAGGCTTAATAATATTAACAGTTGTCTGGATATTTTGATAGATTTTATAATTCCTGTTAGGAACAGGGTCTGTTTATCCATTTTAGGCCTTTACCTCAAGTTAAGAGAAAAAGAATATAAAAAAACCAATAAAGCCCAAACAAAACAAAGATGGTAGGTGACAGCCCTAAACTATCCTGGGGTACGGTGGAGGTTTAATCAGGTAACCATGGAATGAAATATATAGACTGAAATGTAGATCTAATCTGTCCAATAGTTGGGTGATAATTAATTTCCCTTCACATGTTAGCGTAGGCATAATTATGCACTGAACTCATGTTGATGCTGGGATCCCCACCTGCAGGCACACTAAGAGTGCTGCTTCATTTTTATTCCACTGCAAAGTTGTCAGTAGAGTACTTACATGTGCTAAGAATCAGGACTACCCAAGCAATAACCTGGATTTGTATGCCATAACAATTTGGGTTACGTAAGTCCTGCAGAAGAGGAGTTTTAGCTTGTTAAGTGGGGCTGGTCTTTCTCACAGGCTGCAGTGAACTACCAGAAACATGGAGCTAGGGGCACAGTGGTGGAACAGAAGTGATGAAATCACCACTGTTCACATAGCAGGTAAAAATTCATTTTGGAGGGGCTGGAACCATCTGTTACTACCTGTATAATGGTTCTTCTTACAACTTGGCAGCTAAAACCAGGCTGTAAAGGGGGAGTGGAAGCTGCAACTTTCTCTCCATGTCTTTGCAGGGTGGTGGGAAGTGAAGGGAAATAAAATTGTCCACATTAGTTGATACACAAGCAAAACTATAATTTTGGGGGGGGGGGGGGGTTTTNACCTTAAAAGCTGTGTAAATCAGCTTGAAACTGAATTAAACAGGTGGCTGACCACCTGTACATAATGATTAACTGTGCTTACACAATAATTTATGTGAAAATGCCGTCAAACCCTGATAACATCACATCTGCTACTACTGTAGTATTGTGCAGTATATGTGTATGTGTTATTTTTTTGAGAAAACAGGTGTTGCTGACCTTTCTTTCCTGTGTATTGCATTAAGGTGAAGTATTTGCACTGGAAAGTTTAATATTCTTTAAACTGTTACAAATTTTGAAGTATCTTATTTGTGCATATTTGTTCATTTAAACCAAAAATTCTGTAATTTTAAGTACTGAAAAGTATCTGAATTAGTCTGATAAACCATTACCTTTTTAGCATTAAAACTGGTATTGAAACACCTTACTACTTATAAGGTATTTAAAATTGCTGCTCTGCATACATTTAGACATGCTGGAGTTTTCCTTACCTTTGAGAGTATTGTAAACAAAATGCTTTGGTCTTTATAGAACTTCTAATTTATGCAAGTAGAATCATATTATAGCCAGAGTCTTTTAAGCAAGAAGTGCCTCTAGGTCTGTGAACTTACACTGTCATAAACAGAATCAAAATCAGCATCCAAATGCAGGGCTTGGGTTCCCATCCTGTGAAGGTAGTTAAATCTGCATATGAAAGTACAGTGTTATCACAACACCCATGGATTTTGGATGATGTGATCACCACACCACTCACCCATCCAACAACTCAAGTGATAGGCTTTGGAAGAGCTCTGGAGTTGCTGCAAGTTTACAAAGGAGAAGGTGAAATTCAGAACAGTTTAATTTACATAGAGCTGAAGACAAATTATTTAGGGCCTGTTTCATGAGCTTTTCATCCAGCCCTCTTTCAAAAGTGTTCCAGGTTTCCTCAGTGAGATGTGGCAGTCCCCAGATTATTGTCACTCCAGCCATTCACTGGCAGTGACCAGTTGTAGCCAGCCTCCACCACAGTGGGAGAATTCAAGTTTGGTGACATTTTTACATAGAACACTTGGGTTCTTGCACAATTGGGAGGCACTATAAAATGCTTGGGAATGGCAAATCAGATTCACTGGATTAGAAAAAGTAGTAACAACCATACATTTTAACAACTGCCGATATTATCCCATTTATATCACAGCAGCAGGTTCAATTCATTGGACATTTACACGTCTGAAAGAACTCAACCCAGGATTTTTCAATTCTTCATTAGTTATCTTAAATTCAAGCCCTGAAGGTACATATAAAACTGTGCTTTTTGCCTATTTCATGTCTTCATTGTAAAAAAAAAAAAAATCTCCAATTGCAGTCACATTTCTTCTCCTAGAAAAATACAAAAGAGAGTAATAAAGTTCTTCTGCTATACCATAAAGAACCATGTAATTTTTCTAAGTTAGTCCTAGTCATTGATATTAGAATGCCAACAGACAGATTCTTATCTTTCTGTACCTCTGGAGACACCTCTCAGGGCAATAACAGTACAAAGGATATTTAAGGTTTATGAGAATGCTGCTTGTAAACTCTAGGTTATCAGAACAGGTCCAGGAGTCCCCTTGACACCAGCATCTGTGAAAGGAGGACACATGTGTACCACTTCCTCAGGAAAAACACACTTCTCATAGCATTGCCTGCATGTCGCTCTGCCTGTCCTGTTATCCACAGCTCCCATTTCTGTGTTGCTGGTTCTCTGCATTCACAGTAGAACAAATAGCATAACTATCAGTTAGGAGAGCTTCAAACACCAATTGCAGTGGCAACGTTTCTAGTACGATTAAAATTCTAGCCTAACTCACATTTGATTTGGGGAGTCACTACTTCTTAACAGGATAAATGGAAGAATCCATTGAAAAAATACATAACATGTATTTTCTGTCTCCAGCTGAGTCTATATAGTCAGTTGGCCTCTGGACCCCTGGATTTTATATCTATCCCATCACTTTCCAAGCTATAATTCACTCCTTGTCTTTCAGCACTATGCTAGCATGAACAGGCTTTTTTTTACCACACAAAATCCTCTGACAAATACATTTGATGACTCATAATTGTTCTGCTTTGTTTCTTGCAGGGATGCCAAGAGCATTATGTCCGTTGCACAGGACTTGACTGAATTTATTAGCACTTATCATTAATATTAACCGTATCCTTTCATTTAAAAAAAAAATCCCCACCACCATTGAGAAGGATTTCTTTTTTATAAAAATATAGAATAGATGTAAATCTACAACAATCCACTCATGCAAGTGTTCAGAAAAAGACTAGAGGGAGAAGCCTGTCATCCTGAATAAAACAGTGGTTTGAAAGCCACAGTTGCCCAAAATCATCAGCTCTGTCACTTCTCTTTTTGGCTGCCTCCACCTGTTCAGATTTTGGAGCAGAGATTCCCTGAGCATGGAATACAGGTTGGGTGTCTTCTGAGGTAATTTCTTTCTGTAACACAAGGGGTAGAAAGAGTCCTGCTACCCTGGCACTCCACTGTAATCTCTAATTCAAGCACATTGGTGTGAACTTTGCTCTTTTTCCCACTTTTAGAGAAGAGGTTAATTTCTTGAGCACCTAGCAAATGCATCACACTCCTGTCATGTTCTCCCATAGACATCCCCTTTTCCTCTTGAAACTGTCATGGCAAATCATTAATGGGTTGCAAAGCAAAAGTGCAGCCAAAAAATGTGCTGGTAGTATAGCAACTCTTCTTGGAGAGAAAGATATTCCCTTCATTTAAATCTCCCCAGCTCACCATCCATTATAAAAAAAAGGTCTTTTGATTTCCTCTGTTTCGGTGTGGTTATTGCCCCATTTGCTGTCAGACATCATGCCAACAAGGAATATTGGCAATTCTGGTTTTAGGTAATATAGATATGTCTTTATTATTATTGCTTTTTAGTACCAAGAAATAATTGCAGTGCTTGTTTTTGTAATGTCACTGATAACAAACACTCATAAGCTTCAAGACTTTGAAGCAGGAGAGATCCCAGGACACAGTCATAGACATCACCTTCTGCCACTTTGCAAAGCTATCTGAATGTACAACTGTGTGTGCTTTGGTGGGGCATTCATCCCACTGTCTCTGTCCTGGCCATGATCTGGAGAAACATAAGCAAAATCAGAGTTTAATTCAGTGTTTGACCAGAGTTCCCTTTTCTAACAGTTTTGTTACTTCTGTTTGTGTTTTGATTTTTTTAAAGAATACCTGGACTCATCCCCTACCTCATCTTCTGGTTGCCATAAGGGCTGATGCAGAGAAAACAAACACAGGCTGATGTAGATGCTCTGTACATGATCCCTTTCCCAGCTACCGCTGGTGGGCAGGTAGTCTGCATCAAAGTACTCAGATTCCCAATAATTGAGAGTTAGGAAAAAATCCTGCAAATATTTGAAATTCTTTTCATTCATGGATATGTTTCTTGAGCTTTATTACTATGTAATAGTAATAAATGTATGCAGCATGGTATTACAGGTTGATAAAAGATGATATCTCTTGGTGTTTGCAATATGAAGGTTAAAAAAATGTAGCAGCTACAGACTACACTGGATCTCCTAAAATAAACATCAGATTAGAAATGTTGGTCAAAAATAACAGTCAGGAAATTATGGAATTGACCATACAAACATTAGCAGACAGGCTTTGTAATCTGGTTTGTAGTTATTTTTTTTCCAGACACCACCAGGTCCCCAAAGCAGCATGTTGTGTAGTAAACTCAGCTGGCAAATATTTCTCTTGAGAGCTGAGATTCATCTCAGCTGTAGGTGTCCCAGAGACAGATCCTGGAGTTTACACCAGTTATTCCTGGTTTCATCTAAGGATGGAAAAGATAAAGAGGAGCAGTGTCCACAGAAGGAATTTATTTTGCACAACTTAAACATTGTCCTTAGGGAGGAGCAAATCCCCACTGGAGTCATCTTTTACTGCTGCTTAAATACAAAAACAGCTAAGGATGACAAGGGCAGACCTAGACACCCAGCTTTAGGATGCCAAAGAGAGAAAAATAAATCTCCAAACCAAACTTAAAGTCCTAAATATTACAGAGAAATTCTGAGAAATTCCTGGAGGATGAAAAGTTGGAGGCAAACCACAAATCAGTCTATTACACTTTTAGTCATCTTCATGACCTTTGGAGGTCTTATGGAGATTTTCTTTGAAAATATATTAAAAAAGTGGTCTAGAATGAAGACTGGTGTGAATAGCCAGAAGTCTCTGACAAATGGGAGAATTACTCTGCCTTTCACTGGATATTTTCCAGTAATTGCTCATATTAAATCTGAGTGATTTCTTGATAACACACTTAAACATTTTTTTTCTAAAATGACCTCTTCAGCTAATGACTTAGATGAGACAGTTGTTTGCATTTGCTGCACTCATTGTCTTTCATTGTCGGCAGCTAAGTTCCTGCTGTCAGTAGATGAGTTCCTATCTGCATGTCCTTAACAAAGAGATTTAAGAGCTGATGCTGTTTTGATCAAACTTTTTCAATTCTGCCTTTAACATACAGTCACTCAATATTTAAAATTATATATCGAATGATGCTAAAATATAGCAGCACTTTGCCTCTGGCTCTTCATATATAAAAAGTTTGGGACCATCTGCCTCACAAGCCCCTTGGACCAAAGACATCAGTCTTTAAGTTTTTTGTTACTGAGTGCTGGTGAGCACTGGATTTATGAAATCAGTAAGAAACTGTGGAAAATGTTGCAATATACTGGTTAGGACAGACATTAAATTCTTGAATTTATGAGTCTTTATATTTTGATCAAGTTCTACATTTTTAATTTTTTTTTAATTTAGGTTTTCTGTATGGAATAGGTCTTGCTGTTGCATGGTGAAACTGACAGACTGGAGAACAACATTGCCATAACGTGATTTGTTTCTGATAGTCTTACCAGGTCACTCAGTTATTCTACATTTTGTGCCTGCTGTTTCTGATTTGGACCCCACTGCCCGAAGCTACACTGGTCCTGAGGATCTTTCCCATTACTCTAGACTTCATTTACAATAAATGACTATGTGCATACTGAATACATCAACTTCATACTACCTTCAGTCACCCAAAGCAGTAGTTTATTTCTCCACACTCCTTTGACGTGAATATTAGACCTCAGCTACTGAGGCTTGAATCTACCAGCATTGCCAACAAGAGAATACCTTCAAAGAAAATATTTGATGCAGCCATCATGCCTCCTTTTACAAAATTCTTCCTTTACATCCTCAAACCAATGTTATTTTCTACATGGCCTTTTAAGCAGAAGTTCTGCCCATTGTGTGCAAAATGGGACTGATTCTTGCAACCACATCTGCACTAAGCAGAAACACTTCATTTGTGCTTTCCTCTCTCCTTTGTCACAGATAGGACAGTAAATTGCACCATGTTTTTCTCACCTTTTGGAAGGTGTCTTCAACATGGGAATTCAAAAAGGCAGTGATCACCCATGTCTTTTATATGGGAAAGAATACTCATCCAGCTGGCTACAGCGGAAAAAGATTGCAAATCATTGTTTTGTGACAGTGTAGCCACAAAACATCTGATCTTATGCTTTAACTATTTGAAAGATTAGCAAATATCTACAAGAGGCTACTCACTAATGCAGTAAGATCTCTAAGAGTTAGAGTCTGCTTTGTTGTCTCAAGTTTGTCTCATAGGAGGTTTTAGTCATGTTAAGGGTTATCAAGGTCTCATGCTATCAGCAGATCAGTTTTTCAAACATTTCTTAAGAGTCTGGCTTCAGGCTTCCCACTTTGAACACCAAGCTCCCAGAGAGGTATTATTTTTTGGCTTTTGGTTAAAAATTCATGGCTCTGGAATGTCAGGGAATGTTTGCCCTATGCAAGGATGTGTGGTGCACAGATCCCCATGAAAGACCAGCCAGGCTACCTCAACCCTAGAAGGATGGCTTGTTTTGTGGAGGCCTGTGTTTGGAGTTAGGGGATTCTGCTGCAGGCAGGTTTAAGTAATCAAATGACTAAACACAGACAAGTCAAGCAGTTTGTTGCTGCATTGTCACTCTGTTGCCTACTTTGCTTTTGCCAGAGACAAAAAAACCTGAGCTGACTGATGCTTCTGAGAAAGACATCAAAGAAATTCTTCATTCCTGCAGCCTCCCTCACTCCTGCCATGCCTTTGTTCCTCCAGCAGCAACAGCAAGGTTCCCACGCAGGTCTCCCATTATCCAGAGCTCTCCTCTTCCCAGGCCAGCAGCAGTCTGGCTCCCAGCCCCTGGCTGCAGGTTTTGCCTGTGCTGATGAAATGATCTGAGGCAACCTTTCCAGAGTGAGTATATCCACACAGTGTTCCCCTGAGCTGTGAACATGGCACACATCAGTCTGGAAGAAGCTTTACTGTGCAATGCAGACACGTGCCCTCAAAGACACAAAGAGTTAATGCAGTGTAATTTTCCTAATAAAACTAAAGTCAGCGCACCATTTTTTTATAAGCTATGGCAGGCTGTGCGACACCATGTAAGTTTTGAGGAATTTTATACTTTGCAAGAAAACAACAATACCCTGTGTCTTTTTAAGGCTTGGAGTTTTCCTGCCAGAAACACCCATTTGCTTTGTTCTGATTGTGGTATAAATATTGTGGTGAAGACATTTAATGATGGTTACAAAGATTCTTTAATTTTACCTTGTGAAAGGACATTTCAGAAGTTTACCAAGCATATTCATATTAAGTGAATGAAAAATACTCTGTGCTGTAGATTTGCTGAAGTAGACCCTACGGGAATAAATGAAACAGAAAAACATTAGGCAGCATTAACAGAGTGCAAAGTATCCCAAATCTTTCTATAGCCTATTTGGTAACTCAGTAACTCTGTGTGGCACAGATAGGTAAAGGTAGGAACTCTTAGTGTCATCATTCTACAAATGAGAGCAGCCCAAGTATGAGCAGCCCAAGCCCCAGCTCTCCCTTGCTGGCTGACTGCATAGGTTGGGAACTACAAGCAGCATCACTGAACCTGATACAGGAGAGACACCTGCCCTGCAGACACTCATGAAAATGATTCCTCCAAAAAATGTTCTATCTGCTTGGAACTATGATCCTCCTTTGACATCCCAGCTGGGATAATCTGTTTATGCTTCAGCACTCGCACGGAGTCACATGTAAAATAAGGCTTAGTATGACTAAAAGACAAAGTCGGGACTGGAATGCATGGTGACTGTCGAAAACTAGCTTCTCTCCAGATTCTCTCTTGCAAAGGTAACATAACTCTGTCCCTGCTGCTTGGGTCAGGAAAGTTGAAACAAATTACCTTTTTAGTAAGTCAGTTTTCTTTCTCTAGTTTAAATAAGGAAACTGATCCCAGGTGTACAGTCCCTTTTAGCAGTAAGAGGACGAGGAATAATATCTGGTGTTGATCTACGTGGGAGGAGGTGCTGACCTTAGTCTGAGCAATGAATGGTTTTAAGAGCCATTGCCCTGTGCTCTGATGAGTTTAGAGGCAGAAGTTTATTGCTGCTGAGCTGTTTGCTCCCAGGAAACGGAAGGGTTCTGGAAACTTCAGACTGCTCTTCCTAGCCAGGAGTGGAAACCTGCTACCACCTCTAGCTCCTGCATTAGCCTCTGCCTAATGCAGGAGCTCACAGACTTAGAAAGCAGCAGTCATTCAGGAGGCTGGAGATCGATGCTCACCACCAATGGATTCCAGGAAGGTTGTGAAAAAACTTGCAACTGGCCATCAGTCCCAGAGTTGGCTCAGTTTCTGATCCCAGGGGCTATGGCCTGATAATTGCTTTAGGCCAAGTGCTGCAGCTTATTCTCTAGCCATGGCTTCACCACTTGCTAGGAATTACTTGTTTACAGACTGACTCCGTGGCCATCTCCCCCTTTGAATGACCACCACATCCCTGCTGCTCTGTAGCCCTCACATGACCTTCCTGTGAGGGGAAAACATCTTACCCTGGTTTATTTTCAGCCCACCATCTCATTAACCATTCTGAATTATTCTTCTATCAAACCTATTTATTTTTTCCGCTACCATCTCAGAAATATAAACCTATTTTCTGTCTCTGTGTAACTGATTTAAATGCTTCTTTTTCCAAAGCACCAAACACCAATTTAGTGGAATCCTTGACTACTGCATCTGCCAGTTATTTTTATTGCTACATTGTACTTAACTACATTTTTAAACTATTTTCTTATTGATGGGTATTTCAACCCATTCTTTCATATCTATAAAGGAGACAGTCAATCGTAATAGTAGTAATGTAAGTTATGTTTCATCTTTTTGAAGAATAAGACAAGAAAGCACATTGCAATATACACTCAGATTTGGAAATTACAGAATATAAAAATTGAAGTCTTATGAACCTTAATATTACTAACAGAAAGACTACTTGGTTTTTAATCTAATATTTTTCAAGATGATATCGAAGAGGAAGTAAGCAGAAGGCATAGCCAGTGCTAGACACTTGGGAGCAATGTGTAAGTGTACACAGAGCTGTTTTAATGTTTAATTAGAGATATTTGTTGCATGTGTTTTTTAAAAAATCTGAAGTAGATTAAACATGTGATTTCCTTACATTTTGGTGGCACACGGACATGTCTATAGATCCCAGTGGGTACTAATAGCATCTTTAAACATCTAAACACATTTAGACAGCTATGATGGAGGAGTCCTGCTAAATGACAACAGGGAACTTTCAAGCCCCTGCTCACCCTTTGCTGGGAGATGTCAAAGGGCTGCATTAATAATGGAGTGTTTGAAATTACATAGAAAGAAAAATAAGGAATACAATAAAGATTAAAAGATTATGCTTGCAGGTGTATATATATATATATAAATACATATATATGCACACACATATTCAGACCTAAAGTCAGGGTGGTATTTTAGGTCACATGAAACCAAATAGCAATAGGATGTGTTTTATCTGACTGCATTCTTGATTGCAGGAATTCTTATAAATGGACCCTGAGGAGCTCACAGCTGAAAGGATGATCCATTTGGCACTTGCCATGTTATCTCTGCTAAGAGGTGCAAATTAATATGAAATTCACTTCTGCATGACTCCTGAAAATGACAAAGCATTTCTTATCTAACCATGGAATAAGAAAGATGATCCACAGTTACTAATGGTACTGACGTGTAATCTTGTCTGACATTCCTCCTACAAGCATTTATTAGTAATTTGCTGAAGAGAGGACATATGACTAACCGGGTCAGTTAGTCATTGAGTTTGGCTGAATTTCATATTTCGATCCTGTGAAAGGCGGATCTCTGACTATCTTTGAAACATTTAAATATAATCACCAACAGCAACATATAGAAAGAACCAGCTTTTGTTTATCATATTTATTTCCTAGTGTGCCTAAGCACAGCCTCAGCTCAACCCCAAAATGATGAATTTGTTTCCAAAACTTATTTTAAACTTGCCCTAAAGTATTTTTTTCCTTTTTTTGCTGGGGGGAAGGCAGGGGGAATGGCGAGTGATGGGGAGGTTTACCATCCATTTTCCTTTCCCCTTTTTTAATTCCATATTAATTTGCCAGAAAAAAAAAAAATCCACATTTCTCTTTTGGTCTTTTAAAGGCATAAGGGTTAAATAATAATTATGTTATTTTTCAATGACAAATTTTGAAAAATGGCATCTGGAACATTGTGCTAACTCTAAGCCTTCTCATCAACTAGGGTCACAGGTGAAGTGGTGAGAAAAGTAGAAGGATTACTTGCAAGGACTTTAACTCAATTCCTGTTCTGATTCCATGCAGCAACTCAAAGAGCAGATGCAAGAAATTATTGTACGATAAAGCAAATTAATTCATTCCCTCTTGGAAACAGTATTAATGGAGATAGGGCCGGTGGTCTGTACCCACAATGGGGAGTGTGGGGCTAAGAAGAGTGGTTACTTGGAGTGGAACTATTGGTGCAGAGAATGTGAAGATCTCATTATTTACAGTTCAGGGTTTTTTCCACCTCTGACATACTCTGCTGTGATCCTGTGGTCTGCATGCCCACTCCAAAGGAATTTGCTCTGCAGAGATTGGCAGGTAAAGGCTCACTAAATTAGGAGAGCAAGGACATCTACTATGTGAGCTAAAAATCCCAGCTGGAGTGTCGATGTAACACACCCAGACTGCACAGCCTTGGAAAGTTCTCATGCTTACTAATTCTGAGAACTTTTAAAATGAGTGGTATTTGAAACACCAGGATTTTGTCTGAGTGTTGGCCTTGTCTTCCTGGGGAGCTGAAACCTAAACACTGGCCTTACATGTCTGAAGACTTTTCGGAAGTGGATATATGGAACCTTAAAAATTTTTTGGTGTTGGTTTTGATTTTGTTTTTAGAGTTTGGGTTTAGGGTTTCAGGGTTCTTTTTGATGACTTTCAGTGTAAATTAAGGCATGTTATTCTAGGACAGAGGGCATGTTTGAAGTGTTCAATGGGAATTATCATCTCCCATTACTCTTTGCATGGTTCTATAATGGGTGATTACTGCAGACTCATATGGAATGTTGGCTGACAGAACTGCTTTTGCTCACAACATCCATCAAAAAATGTTCCTGCAGATTATCTGCTTCCCTATGGTCAGCACTGCAAATGGTTGCAGGGAGTCAGCAGGATGTGTTCAAGTCTCCTCCAATAGTAATGGATGGATAGATGGATTTATATTGACACGCTCTGTGAAGACAGGAGTTACAACAGTATTGAAGTGTAGCATGCAAGTGATTTAGGTAGTCTTTAAGCCTTTAAGCAGCTTTTAAAGCAATCTTACAAGAATCTCCCTCTACTGTGGGAAAGGAATTTTTCTAGAAAGTATAGGAAAGTTTAGGAATTGAGCTAGGATTTAATATCTTTCTGTCACAGATGGGATCTTTGAGATAGAGAGTAGCTAATGAGTAGCCTGATGTCATAAAGCAGCTGAGAGGATGGCCATGAAAACCTGCTACCCTTATGCCCAGAACTGTTGTTTTGTCTTCCTAAACAGCCTGCTGGAACTGCCCCTGCTCTGAGCAGGAGATTGGCCGGGGTGATCTTCAGAGAACTCTTCCAACATCAACTGCTTGATGATACTCTACCATTTTTCTCCATTCTATGTTTCACTCACTGGCTTTAAAGCTTTGAAAGAAAATGTGATAAAGATCTAACAATACTTTATTTGGGGTTTTTTAAAGCTAAAAATACCATGCATCACTTCTCAATGATGTGCTGAGGCTATAGCCCTAGATTCTTGAAAGTCACACAGAGACAAAGAATTCATCTTCATATGGGTCCTTATGGAGCCCAAATTGAGTGCCTTGCAGGAAATATGTGTGCTTATGAATGCAAAGTGACACTCTCAAATGCTGCAATGTCAAGAAATCCTTTCTAATCTGCCAAGATCTGAGTTCTGAGACCTCCTTCAGCTGACATGGATGAGGAGATCAGATGCTAAGTCAGGCAGGAGCAATAGAGGTGTTGCTTCTACATGTCACCATCCTGAGCTCAGATGTTATGTGGTTAAGTCAAAAGGAATTGAGAAAGCCTTATGACTGCTAAAGGATACCCGTGAGATAAGAGACTGTAGTGTACATTGAGTCACTAGCTTGGTTTCTTCAGGACTATATTTATTTTAGATAGTATTTTCCTTTAGAGAAATCTATTCAAATTGTGCATACAAGAAGGGTAGGTAATAGCAATTTTTTGGTCTGCATTTTATTACTTCATAATCTGATTTAAATCTACTATGACTTATTAATATCTGTTATATCCTATATGTTACTGACAATTAGTATCATTTAATTGATACAACTTCTCAATGATTTAAAAAATTTCTGAGATACCACTTACATGATGTGGTAGCTCACGCTCTGGATAAGTTCAAGTTCTAGTCTGCAACATCTTTTTTATTATTATTATCAGTATTTAAATTATTATTACAATAAAAAACTACTACATCGACTTGGAAGAGAAATCAGTTCTTTGTACTTCTTCTCTTTGCTAAGAGAAACTGAGTAAGTGAGTAATGAAGCAAAAATATATAACGATGTTGTATTCATGTTCCTTCTATTTAATTTGAAAGAATGCCCCTTTTGTGTTGCTACTGAGGTTGTAGGCATTATAATTAAATGTTTCATTAACATGGGACTAACTCACTATAGTAACCACTACCTTAATAGGAGATTTTTGCAGGGTTAATCAGTTCTATGGTATTCCCTCTATTTATCCTTTTCATACCAGTTATTTCATGTTTTCACTTATTAATCTAGTTTGGAGTATTAAGGGAAAATATCGTTTTCTGATTGCATTATCTGATTCTGTCTCAACAACATGCTTTTTTTATTGGCATTGGTATTCTGCCATGTTTACCAAAATACATAGTCTAACTAATTCTCTTTGCATCTTACTTTTGATAAGCAAGGAGCAAAAGCAGAGATACCTAATGCCCCTCTGCTCCCTTTTGCTAAATCACTGCATAACATAAAACACATGGAGAAGGAGCAGCTGGACTGCTGCTGTATACTTAAAGAGTTTCTTTGAACCTTTTTGAGACTGACAAAACACTTCACATTATTTCATGTTAGCAAATTTGAGAGAAAGGAAATGGATTTTCTCACCAAAATAACAAGACAACACCAAACACACCAATACAGAAATTGCACCTAGAGCACTTGTAAGGCAGTGACTAGATTGAGCTCCATGTGATGAAGCTACAAATAGCCCTTGGGAAGGTAAAACTGAGAGCTGAGCTGCATGGCTCAGGATCCACTTCTCCTTCCACATAAGAAACACTACAGACATTCAAGACTCGTTGAAATAACCGTACTAGTGTCTCAAATGAGTTTTCAAAGCTCTTGCTCTGGGAGTAATTAAGAGGTGACAATCATTAGACAAGGTAAAAAGTGTCTATTGCAACAGGAAGGCTCTCAAAATGCATTTCCCTCTTAGGAGGCTGTTGCCTGAATAAATTCAGACAACATAATCCAGCAAGGTTGTGAGGCATGAATTTCAGTGCTTCTAGAAAATTAAGCTCCCAGCTTTTTCATGTTAGGGAGCTGCATTCAGGGCTTGCCCTTAATCTTTCAGAAAAACTCACTAATGGGTACCTAAACATCTTTGGCTAACCCTTCTGAAACAGGACATCACTCTTCAAAGTAGTCATTGTGACAGATGTACTGCCTGAGAAGTTATAAATAAAATATTGTGGGTTTTTTCCTAAAGTAAAATCATATTTCCTCAGCATTCCTCTGTTCAAAAATAAAATGTCTTTCATACTTAAAGATACTGTAAGTTCTAAGAAGAAATCTTGAACCTCAGTATGCTCTGTCTAAATACCTCCTATTTGCTGTGTTACTAATTAATATACTATAGAATACAGGATTTTTTTCCCCTTAGTATTTAAGATATTTTTACTAATCATAATTACTTTTTAAAGAGCAGCAGAGCTCTATTCTAGCTGCAGTTTGCAGTGTAGTGGGTTAAAAAACAAAACACAGTGTCAATCTTAAATTTCATAGATGATATGCTGGCTCTGTGGAAGTCAATTAAAATTTTGCCATTGATTTCCAATGGTGAGAGTGTTCTACAATACAGGTTTGGATTGTAAAAGAAATCAATATTATTTTCAGACATTTACTGGCCGAATTCTGTTTATTTTTAGTTCCCTAGATTTCTTCATGTAGACCAAGAGAAATTATTCAGAGGACTTTGTGGAGTGATAGTTTAATGAATATGATTAAGAAATGAGGAAACAGCCTAAATCATATGACATTGCTTTCAATTTCCAAGCTTCCCTTTTATTATCAAGGTGGGGTTTGGCATAGCAAAATGAAAAATTGACATACAAGTCGAGGAATATCAAACAAGATAAAACCACATCCCAAATACTTTGTTGATAAGGATCTGATCTTGTGTGAGCACACAATGTACAGATATACTTTACATAAATCTGCCCTCTCCATCATTTGAAAATCAGCGAAAGTGGGTAATTTTGAAAGAATCTTCAAGAAAATGTAGCAGAGAAAATCACCTTGCAAGCTGAGCCCTTACCTGCCCAATTTTTGCCTAGAATAATTTTCTCCAACGAAGTTAATCATCCCTGAAAATATTAGTTTAAAGGATGCATTGAAATCACGTAGCTTTATCTGTACTTTACTAAGCTGCTATGAAATGGAGAATGTATATTTACTTTACAGTGTACTAATTTTAAGATTTACAATGTACTGTAAAAAAGCATAACAATTTTATGCCTATTTTCATCTAAAGGAGTTTATTTAGTTCACAATATCTTTGCAGCAAGCAGATTGGTTAAAATATGACATTTGATTTAACACTATTGTTTCAGCTGCTGTATACTAATATGTATGTGTGGGCTATAGTTTTATAAAATTAAAAGGAGGGCATTTTTAAATTTTAAATGTATTTCTTGTATAGATTTTCTTTTAAGTTCTTGAAAAGCAGCTTGGCTATTTTCATATTTTATAAAGTGAAAATGTGTTTTATTGGTATTAAATGCAGTGCAATATACTCTATATAGTGCCATACAGAATAGGTATGTGTGTATTGCATGTTAGATAATATTTGTTCTTTCCTAATTTATCCACACAGTATACACAACTTTCCTCAGAGAGGGAATCTATCCAGCACGCTCACAAGATCCATACACTCCAAATATTTGGACCACTCTGAGATGTTAAGGGAGTTACCTCATGAGACAGATCACACGCTCTTGTTTCTCTGTGAAAATTAGGTGGTACCTTAATTAATGCTGAATTGCAGCGGAATTCCATGTGAGCACTTAAAACACTCACAAGGCTACAGAATGAGTTAATTATGATCAGTGTTATTACAGTGAATACCAAATGAATTAATAATGCTGGCACACTTAAAATGAAGTGTTAGCCAGGGCTGCGGCAGAACGCGTAAGGTTAAACACTATGTGATGAAAGGCGTTACGTGCTCAGCAGGAAGGAGCAAACTCAGTCCCTGTAGCTCCACACTCTCAAGCACGGTGCCTGCCAGCATCACACACACTTCGTATCTGAGCAAGTCAAACGCACATTTTCCTTCAGAAGCAAGTGTTCAGCAGCACTAGCCACAGTTTAAATGTCCAGGGGGAGAAAACACACCCAGTACAGAAGCAGCATTTTGTAGCAGCTCTCGGAAGGTCTGCTTCTCTTATAGACTGAATTTTTCTAGGTATCTATATATATAATATTAAAAAAGTTTACTGACATGAAGCTGGAAACAGAAAGAACATCTGAATCTCCTAGAGCATGCTGCTGCCCCGACTTTTGCTGTCACTTACCATAAACTGTGGACTCTAGCTGGAATGAAACTGTGAAATACCATAACCTGACCATACCTAATAAATTATTGCTTCATAACCTTCTAAAGACACCCTGCCTCAAAGTCATGATGAAATTTTTGTTTAGATATAATATATTGCAACAATTCATATCTACTATACATTTGAAAGGTGTGAAAGCATAAATGGATTTAATCAGACATAATTATTTTTATGCCTAGTACTGAAAAATATGCAGTAATGAATTTATGGTAATTTGGCAGCCAGTGGGAATTGTGTTTATAAATGTTGAAACAGCTGTTGGCAAATGGAAGTGTTAAAGCAAGGAAAACAGCTTTTAACTTCCACGCATCAGGTTTGCAATAAAGGAATCCTCATTCCTTGTGAGAGCTGGGCTCTGACTGACGCACACTTCCAGCTGCTTCCCCCAATTCAATCCACAGTCATAGGCACAGCAAAGAGATAAGAATTTGCCCTCTAAACTTTGGCTAGTTCTTCACTAGCTCTCCTACTGTCTGTAATTACAAGCACAAGTTATACAGTAATTCTCTGGAGGGTGACCATAGGAGGAATGGACAACATGAGGACTTACTGCACTTCTCTCTGCTTTAACCTTTAGCATTTCCTCTCTAGCTAGAGATGCCTGTGCCGCCCCACCTTTACACACAGATCACATGCTTGAAGGTTTGTTAACGAGAAACATGCACCTACTGAAATCTGCATCAGTGCTTAACTCCTGTGTTCTCCAGGGTGGCCATGTAGGACTGCTTTCCCAATTTGAGTTTCAGGGTTTTAAGCAGAATCAGCCTACTTTGTATCAATACATGCATACTATCTTAATGTATGATAGTTCTGTGTGCGGTACCCCTGCCAAGTTCTTGTAGTTTGTCTCCTATATTAAAATCTCAGTTAAGTTGTACATGGTATCAATGAATCATTTTGTTCTATAGACTTATTACTTTATTTCCATGCATTCTAGACAGACAGACTAAAAATACCTAGTTTGTTCTAACAAAATATCCTCTTCAGGTTCTCATTCTAAATGGAATTATTTTATTTGAAAATAAGTGAACAACAGAAGTAAAAATGGTCAGTAAAGTTGATAGCACAAGGTAAGCTGGAGACAGGAAACTAATCTATTTATGAACTGGAAGAAATATCCTGTGTGGAACAGCAGCAGGGCCTGACCTGTGAATACTTACAATATTCAAAGTCATCATTTTTAAACAAACAGCAAGGGTAAAACACATCATTACTGTGTTACTGAGTAAGTACACTTTTAACTCAGAGTATGTTACAACTTTTGCTCATAATTTCCAATTCTGAAGATGTAACTAAGACCTGACTCTGTATATCACAGCCTTAATCCTAGTATCTGACTTTATCAAATGAGGGGGTTCTCTTTCATTTCTGTTCTCTGTTATTGTGGAAATCAGTAGCATTTCCAATAAATTATAGATTGACCAGTACTAAAGGCTCTTTGAAAATCTCACTCAGTCATCTCCTACTGAACCCTTATAAGCTTCTATTAGGCTCCTTTGAAAACCATAGAGTGCCCTCTGTTGATCAAAATATATTCCTTTAACATATTGAATCTTTCATACAGAAAATGCTACAGTTTCATCTTTTCCAATGTTTCACTTAGAAAAGGTGTTAATTTTGCAAAAGTGAATTAATGCACTAGAAGACTGGTATTAGAATGCAGAAGTATAAAAAAAACCCAAATCACAACTAATTGCATTACTAAATATTTACACATAATAGTGCTGATTGGAAAGATACATACCTGGCAATGCTAGCTGAGAGCAATTCCTTCCCCTGAGTGTGCACAGGTATGCACTAGTCTGTTCATTGGTGCCTACTGTCCTGGACATGCACTTTTCTATCAATAAAATAAAAAAGAAATAGAATTTGCAAAAATGTGGAGCAGACACAGATACTGCAGGACACAGTATACAGTGAGCAGCAGAAAATGTGTGGTAAATGGTGATTGCTTAATCCCACCATGTACTCCCAAAAAGCAAAACAGCTGAGTGCAGCTTTCAGCTCTCATGTTGTCTTCGTATGACACAGAAAAATTGATGGCTTGGCTTGCTGGTGACTCTTCGAACATAAGTTCCAGCAGGCCTTGATAAAACTGTAAATTTTATTGCAATTTCTGAGCAGAAATTCATAGGAGGATGAGAATAGTTGGTGGTTTTTTTCCCATCATTTTTCTTTCTCATCTGTTGGCTGAGTGAAATCATTGTTATATTTAGAACTCTTTCACATGTTAATTGATTGAGGATGTCAACACTGAAAGTGATTGACTTGCACTAAAATATATTATAAAATAACATGTAAAACAGCATCTTATTTACTTTATTTAAATGTTGAGAAAAGACTTACACTTCATGATGAACATTAATATAAATAATAGTTTATATTTAATCCAACCAGTTAATGAAATAGTTCCATTTATCCTGTTTCATTGTACAGATAATGATCCATTTGTAGGAGTAATTGTTCTGTGATGTTTTGTAATAAAGGAAGACTAATTTCCGTTTTTCTGTATCCTTTTGAATGTGTAAAAGAAAAAAGAAAGTGTTGTGTATTTTGATTTCTCTGACTGTATCAGGACTTAGGTTCCAGCTGTTGAAGAAATGGATTCTAATGCTGAATGCCTGTGTATTCAGAAATATGGTGGCAATTATAAAAACACACGGACAATTCACCTGTTGAATCAGGTTAAATGACTAGTAAATACAGTAAATTAACATTTATTTCCTAATACAAAACATACAGACTTAAACCAGACGTCTGGAAAATAAAGAGGAAACACATAGAAACACAGTTCTTCGCTGATCATGCCTCTTTCTTGCATCGTGTTTTTCCACGAATTTGATTTTTTTCTCTAATCCTATGAATAATATATTAATGAAAATGAGGTTATATTAAATTGGGAATTTCTAAAATGCATTCATCATTACCATTTTTGGATGTGACCTTCTTTTTTCCAGGCCCACAGAATAAACTCAGATGTGAAGTGAAATAAGTAAAATTCATTTTTGTGGAGAGCAAATTAAAAAAAAAAAAGAGAGAGAGTAAATGTCAAAAGGCAAACACAAGAGTGTTTGGGAAAATTTGCAATATAGTTAACTAAATTTACAAAATAAAATTTAATAGCATGAAGAAGGAAAAAAAGAATAACTAGACTAATATTCCTTGCATTTTTTAAAGGAAATTCTTACAGTCCTGAAAAATAATATAGTATAGTACTGCCAAACTGGAAGACTGGAAGGAAGTAAAACTCTTTGGAGTGTGTGCATTTTAAACAAGCTTCTTTAGGCTTACCGGCACAGCTTTGACGAGTTCCCTCAAAAATGATGGAATTGAAAGGCGGCAGTCTGTTCCCGCGCAGAAGCCCCAAATTGCAGAATATTCCCATGACAACACCAAACCGCCCCGCGCGGTCCCCAGCTGTCCCTGCGGCCACACGAGGGCGCTCTGCTGTAGTCAGTACCGCGCTCCCTCCGCCCTGGAGCTCAGGGGAGTGCGGCTGCCTTACAAGGAATGATGCCGGGGCTTTTCCCCCTTTTTCATCCCATTGCAAAGACTGTATATTTTACCGCTTCGTATAACGAGATGATGAAATTACGGAGCCAAAAATCCTTAATGTGTTACTACACTTCTACGATGACTCGCTCGAGTTTTGTCTCCCTATTGCAATTGCACTACTCGAGCGCTCACAAACCTTTTTGTTGTGTTAAATGTATGGGAAACACCCAAAGCCAGCACGGATGAGGTTTGTTTTAAGGACAGATTGAGCTCTTGGGCAGAATTAAACAGAAGCAGAACTCCCTCTTCTGAGTCATATCAGCAGTAGGTGCAGACCTCCTGTAGTACCTGAGAAAAAGGGACTACACCGAAGGAACATGATGTGGGTGTAAACACACCTCCATGAAATCTGTTTTCCTATCAGACTATGTCTTGAATGCAACATATTATACAGCCAGCAGCTAGCTGTCAGTTGTACTCCTTGTACCTGCCCCTAAAATATCTATTCTATTAGTCATTTTTAATGTGATACATAGTGGCACAAACATAGATTTTTTTTCATTATGTAATTTCTATTAGAATAAATAGTCTTTTCTGCTGTACACAATAACTAAGGAACATTAACAAAAGTTTACAAGTATATTTAAAATCTAGACACAGAAGGCTACCTTGTTTTTTTTAGTATCCTAGACCATATATATCTTTAGACCAAGCAAGACTAATCTCCTAACTAGATTTCCAATTAAGGTTTCCAAGAAGAAAGCTATCCAGGAAAGGCACAGGACAGTCCTTTTTGTGCCCATGCATCACTCCATTTTAGAAACACAGGGTGCTTTTCCTTGAGAGCTGCATCACAGCAAAGGGAGGGATGCTGATGTTTTCCACCTTTTCAGACTTGTCACTATCTATCTCCACCAGGAAACCTTTCTCTGCACCTCATCATTAACAAACAACAAGCAAGCTTGGTCCCTTTAGCTGGGCCTTTACCAGACCCATACTGGGTATTGGTACATGGTGTCACACAAAAAGATGGATAACATTCACTCTCCAGCAGTGGTTTGTCCACAGCATGTTTTAGAAATTAACCTTCTTTCCATATTCATGTTTTAGATTCCTTTCCTTCACCTTGACCACAGAAAACACAACAACAGGAGGGAAGTTTGATTTCCTTCATTGCAATCCTCCTCCCCTGCACAAAGGAATTTCCCCTGCTCTACTACCACTGTGAGTTTTTGTATAACTCTGTGTTCTTTGATAAAGTCAGCAGGAAAGGGCACACTCTCAGCAACAGCCACTGCATTGGTGGCAACTGCTGGAAGTATCCTGAATTATATGGGCCAATCTGTTACTCTCACAGATAAATCTTTTCTCTTGTTTGAAAGTAGAAAACACACAGTTGAAAATTGCTCCTGGCTCTAAGTAATGAAAACACAATATATTCTCTTCATGCTGAATCTGTCATAAGGTAAAAGTATATTAAGTCTCAAGTCAAATGACTTCCCAATTAGCCAGCCAGGTTTGTATCCATGAAAAATGCAAATTACAGATGAGCGATGAGATCTTGTATGTGTTACCATTTTGCAGTCTCAGACTTTTTAGCTGGAACGGTAGCAATAAATAATGTTTCTGAGTGCTCATGCTGTGAAATTGCTTGCTGTTGTGAATACATCTCTTCACTACCTGCAGGTGCAGCAGTGAAAGTACAGGCACTGTTAATCACCCTCAAAGCGATGAAAGGGAAAATGGGAAAGATCCTTCCTGGTAATGCCTTTCATGTAAATTCAGTGAATCTAGACAATATGTTATCTCCAGGAACACAGCAATGCACCTGGTTAGAGGATGGATTTGTCAGATATTCTTTCCTCTGCCCTAATCCCTTCACTCTCCTACTACCTCTTAGAAAGACCCTTATTTCCTATAGGAAAGAGCTCTGACCATTTTTAGAGTGAGCAGGCAAAGATTAACATCTTTGTAGCTACCTCTGAAGGGACCAGTCCTGAAAGTTCTAGACCGCCCTTCTGTGCAGGCAGATGGTGTTGTTGATCACTGCGTGGTGATCCTTTTCTCAAGGGTGATGAAATGGCAGCCTTGAAATGTAAAGCAGTTTAGTCTCCCTTCAGAGTGAGGGTAACATGCAGAACTTAGAGTCAAAATAGTTTATGATGCAGGTATTTCTTGTGTGGAAGATAAAATATTGCAAAATAGATCTAATATTTTATGGAGAACAGTTTTACGCAAAAAATTGCCATCATTAATCCCTTCTGATGATGATCTCTGTCTGACTTTCCAGTTAATTTTATGCCATTGTCTAACCCATGCCCTCTTACCTTATGCCTGCTCTTAAAGGTGCCAAAAGGAATGTTGTATTATGTCAGAATAATGAGGGCAAAGATGTTTAGCAGAACAAGTCTGACATTTTTGTGAAGAGATAACACTAATTACAAAATATCTGAGAGTGGCTACCTGAACATTTCCCTCTGTATTTTCTAGTTTTGCAAGGAAAATTTGTGTATTCTTTCCACAACTGGGGAAACTGCCTGAAAAACACAGGACAGCTGGTAAAATGCACAATGAAGTTGAAACAGATGTTGTTTCTTCTGGGTTTCATGTGTTCTACTTGGTAGCTTTACTCCATAGTTTCCCTAGCTGTAATACAGGAATGGCAATATTATGAGTTTAACACATTGGTCTGATGAGTTTTATTTCACTCAGCCTTGCAAAGTGCTTTGAGAACCTAGCTAATGTCAGCAAAATACAAGAGAAATTTTTTGTCCTCTCTCTTTCTTTTTTTATTGTGCCTGGAAATCATAATGTTATAAAAATTACATTCATGTTTCCTTTGAAAATAAAGAAAGGGATGGAATATTTTGCAATCAGGATCATCTCCATTTGCGAAATTCACCAGCAATCAATCCTCACACACAGAAAAAAAACTCCTGTGACAAATCTATGACAGGTACACAAAGAAATATAATTTAATTTATCTTGTTCACTGTTATTGTTCTTCATTTGAAATACTTCTGTCAGATGTATGTGATAACATCTCATGTCTATGTATATTGTGATAAAAGAAAAACCAGACTAGAATATCTACATTTCTATTACCTCCATATCTGGTTTTTTCAGCTTTTCCATTAAAAAGATCGGGTCTGGCTTAGCTGAAGGATTAGGTAGCTTCATCAAAGCACTTGTTGCTGCAGTAGCAGATGTTCTGCTGTGCACTTCATGCCCTTTCCTTTCTCAGTCAATACTATCTTACTTTCCAAGTAGAACCAAGATATTGCTGCCCAGCTCATGTGATAGACCTGTACTTGAGGTGCTCTGTTTTGACAAAACTAGAGAACTAAAATATTAACATCACTTTTGGACATTCGTAAGCATCTAGAGAATTCCTAAAATTTTGAAATGCACTGAACATTGGAAGTATATTAAAAGAAAGTAGGACTGATGAGAAATACTTATGAAGAAACATGGAGCTGCTAACAGGTTGCTGTTATGTCCAAAAGCAGAAATGTTAAATCTCACAAAAACTCACGAAATTCAGTTAATGATAGTTCTGTTTAAAAGAAATCCAAGCTTGCTGAATTAGGAAATATGAGATCAAAGCACTCAAGCAGCTTGGGGTCTGCTCTACCGTGGCTTTTAGAGGAGGGTTTTCATAGCCTAGAAAAGGTCTTCTGCTGCTACTTCTGCCAGCTCACATCTATATTGCTATATTAAGACTACACTTCATGAAAAACAGTTTCTTGACAACATCCAGCTTACTTTCAGAGTTGTTTTTTCAGACCTGGATGTATGTGGCTAGTAACATGCATTAAAACACTAAGTTACTGAGGAAAGCAAACTTAAAAAGATGTTAAAAGCTATTTTCTTTTAGAGGCATTTCTTTGGCTAGTTTTAAAACCATCTGAGGAAAGTAAGAGATTTTAGGGATTTCTTTCAACAAAAATGTTTCCCCACCTACAGAAGCTCTTTGAGAGCAAGAGGAACAGGATAGGAAATCTGCAGATATTATCAAAGTTCTGTTCTAAAGATGTGAAGAAACAAAAATGAAACAGCAATATCTTCTGTCAGATGATTTTTTTAAACATTAATTACAAGTTTCACCCCCATGAAGAACTTCAGGAAATTTAGCTCATTACCTACATTTCAAAGGTAGCAAAAGTCTTAGGAGGACATGTAAAAGACAAGGTTCTGCCAGTTTTATAAGAAAGATGTGGAGGCTGAAAAGATGTGTGTTGCGGATGTGTCTGTGCTCCCTTTGATACATAAATCAAAGATAAGTCTTTTATTCAGATCTTTCAGAATTTCTCTTCTTTGCCTGCAGGTAAGGAAACACTGGTGGAAGAGAGAGCAGGATAAGGAAGAATACAAGTAAAAGCTGGTAATGATCAGCCAAACTCCCTCTTTTCTCATAGGTTGTGTATAGGGAACTTGGTGTATGATAGAGGAAAAGCAAAGCCCTACAAAGGGTTCTCTTCAGTGAAAGGACAGCCTTACCCTTCCATCCCCACCTATGTAGCTGTATGAACTGAGACAGATGGTGGGAAAAAGCTGATGGCAGGGTTTATACTTCTTCTGATGTCTACTTTCTGGATCTCACCTAGTGCCTCACTACCCCTGCTAAGAAAATAAGTCTCAGTCAACATTTGAATCAATTTTACTTTTTAAAATTATTTTAATTCATCTTTCTTAAGACCTGCCTGCATGGCAAGCTTAAGAAGAAAAACACAGTGATTTGTTTTTCAACTGGAAGATATAGTCTGCTTATAGCAACTCTCATTTGCCTTTGATATTATTTTTTTCAGAGCATTAGAAACATATTTCTTGGAACTAGGTCATGCTGAACTTTAGAATATCAGTGAGGCCATATTAAAATTTTATCAAATGCAAGACACAAACCCTCACTGATCACTCTACACTGACCAACAATCAGATGACTGTGGTGAAGTAGTGTCAAATCAAAATTAATGTGGTCTGTTGCTCAGCTCCACACAAGGGTACAATTGTAGGATGTTACATTTAAACTCTGCATTCTGTGAATCAAGTCCCATAATCAGTCTCGTTGTTTAAAGGTAATCTGAAGGTTGTGAGCGGCAGTTGGACTAGATGATCACTGAAGGTCCTTCCCAATTTAAGCATTTCATTCTCTTCCATTCTATTCCATTCTATTCTATTCTATTTTCTCAGTAGATTACCCAGAACATACACCACACCACATATTCCTCTCTATCTTTTGATCACTCATTTCTAAGATAGTGAGCTTCTTCAGAATCACTGTTAACTTTTCAAATACATAAAACCATGAAAAAAGGGTTACATTTCCAAAAACTGATGAAGCAAATTCAGGTGTACAGTGTAACCTTTTACAGGTGTATTTTCATACATTTTAATATTCCTCTCATGTGCTAAATAACTAAATGAACTGCAGTTCTTAGTAAGGAAATTTCAACATCTCTGTCAACATTTTCCACATTATTTAAAACACATGTTCAGTACCTTGTATGAAAGGTTAAGCATGATGCTTTCTTATGTCTTCTAAGTTCTTGCTTTCTGGAGAGAAATGGATTCAAAATATCTGGAGGTGAGAAATATGCAGGAAGCAAAACATGTGAAGCGATCATGATAAAACCTGACACACAGCAAAATTTGTCATCCAGATGCTGAAAAAAAAGGATTCATCCTTTCACATCCTGAAAATTGAAACATCAACTCCTTAACCACTTATTGGTAATACAAATAAAGAGATCTGAGTCTTTAACTGTCTAGCATCAACCTCTTCAGTTCGTACTTTTCTCCCTTTAAGTTTAGCCCACACATATCAGCCTCAATAAACTCAATAAAATTCACTTACACCACAGTATTGCTCATGATATTTGCTGTTAAGAGCATGAAAAACTCCTGCTTTAGATACCTGCTCTCCTTCTATGACAAGGGGATCCACTTAGTGGATGAGGGGAAGGTTTCAGATGTGCTTGCCTGGACTTTGGTAACACCCTTGCCACTATTTCCCACATTATTCTCCTGGAGAAACTATGGCTCATGGCTTAGACAGGTAAAAATAATATGCTTTATGGATAAAAAAATGGCTGAATATCCAAGTCCAGGGTAGTGGTGGCTGGAGTTACATCCAGCTCGTGGCTTGCCTCAAGCAATGTTCACCAGGGCTCAGTATTGGGACGAGTCCTGTTTAATATTTTTATCCATGATGTGGATGAGGGGAACGACTTCCCCCCTCTCAGTTTGCAAACAGCACTGAGTTGGGCAGGAGTGTTGATCTGCTGGAGGGAAGGAACGGCCTACAAGGGATCTGGAGAAGCTGGATTGATGGGGTGAGGCCATTTGTATGAGGTTCAAGAAGGCTAAGTGATGGGTCACAGTAACCCTACAGGCTGGGGGCAAAATGACTGGAAAGATGCCTGGTGGGAAAGGAGCTAGGGGTGCTGGTTGACAGCAGCTGAACAAGAGGCAGGAGTGTGCCCAGGTAGCCAAAAAGGCCAATGGCAGCCTGGCATGTATCAACAACAGCGTGGCCAGCAGGACCAGGGCAGGGGTTGTCCCTCTGTACTCAGAACTGGTGAGGCTGCATCTCAAATCCTGTGTCCAGTTTGGTGCCTCTCAGTTCAGGAAAGACATTGAGGTGCTGGACAGTCCAGAGAAGGGCAGCGGAGCTGAGAAAGGCTCTGGATCACGCTGGGAGCAACTTACGGGGAGCAGCTGAGGGAGCTGGGATTGTTTAATCTGGAGAAAAGGAGGCTCAGGGGAGACCTCGCTCTCTGCCTGAAAGGAGGTTGTAGCCAGGTGGGTGTTGGTCTCTTCTCCCAAGTAACAAGCAACTGGACAAGAGAAAATGGCCTCAGGTTATGTCAGGGAAGGTTTTGATTGGATATTAGGAAAAACTTCTCCACATAGAGGGTTGCTAAGCACTGGAACAGGCTGTTCAGGGAAGTGGTGGGACCATCATCCCCAGAGGTATTTAAGAGATATGTAGATGTGACACTTAGGCTCATGGTTTAGTGGTGGACATGTCAGTGCTGGGTTAACAGTTGGACTCCATGGTGTTAGAGGTCTTTTTCAACCTTAACAATTCTATGATTCTATGACAAGTCAACGAAATTTCAACTTTTTCCCCTTTCCCTTACTGAATGTTTTTTTGGTAGACAGTGATATCAGATACTGTATGCGCATGGATATTTATTTAAATTGTCATATATCTAACATGGTAATTATTATTCCTAATTTTAATATTTTTATCTCTTTACACAGTAAAGTGTGACATAATTTTAATATTGCTTGAACAAACTATGCTTGAATGAAAATTAAGTTTCCTTTCAAAACAGAACCTGAGATAGTTAAGTGAAGGCATGCATATGCAAGAGGACAGGAGAAAACATTCAATACAACATAGCATATTGTTCTCTGATTTTTCAAATAAAGCGTCATGTAACTGAGAAGTCCCTTTTTCAGTGCGTCCTTCAGGATCTCAATATTAGTACTTTTTTTTTTAACTTTCTGTAGGTAGAAAAAGGACAATGACATTACTGCTTGCTTTGTCCGATTTTCAGCTTTGCACAAACTAGTCATCAAATCAATCCGGTATAATATCCCCTCTATTTCCCTGGGAGACAGGCTGTGGCTGTCTGAAGCCAGTTTGGTGTCTCAGCAAAGGTGCAAGTCCGTGTGCTCACCCAGGGCTGTTACCAGTCCGGCTCTGCAGATGATTTAGAAATTTTGGCACCAAATGCACACTGCTGTCAGCTACTCAATGAGAGTTGAACAGAACTCCAGCCAAATTTCAGGCACGATGTTTCCTGAGCTTGGCAATGCTACAGCCAGCACACCACTCCCGTGCTCAGCCCCAGCATGGCACGCTGGAGGCTGGCAGCTCTGCTGGGCCAGGGGCTGAGCCCCTGCAGCTGCACCCAACACCAGAGACAGCCCAAACACCTCAACACAGCGCTGAATCCTGTTCACTGAACTCAATACTGTGAGCACAAGCACAAGCCACTGCTATCCCCTAGTACAAGTGGCACCAGAAGGCACAGGCACCGAGCAGCAGCCATGTGAGGGCTGGGCAACTGCATGGCTTTTGTCTGACCTTTGGTCCTGCTGGATCGGAGCTGCCATGAGCACCCTCATCACCACCACCTGGAATATCCTAACCTCCATGGATCTCTTAGAGATTGCAAATCTTTGAGGTTTCATTTAGAATACATCTAGAGACAGAACCAAAAAAGTCATCCTAATTTTCCATTTCAGCAACTGCATAAGTTCTTAATTTTTATATTTTTTACATCATCTCTTGTTATGAATGATGGTTTAGCAAAAGGTTACTCCACCTTTTTAGGTTTCTACGCCTTTCTCCTCATTCTGACTACTGTGTGCATCATGTATTTATCATTTAGATGCAGAACAAAAAGCCATTGCGAGGTGCTGTTTTCATATAACTCTGGGTCCCTGCTGTCAACTATGGGATGAATGACCTGAGAGACAAACAGAGCTGTCACATACATAGCTACACTTCCTCATTAGTAAAGATTTTCCAGGAGCACAAATGTACATTTTCTTTAAGCTACTTCTGCAATACTATCTCAAAGTGACTTACAGCCAGATCTTCCAGCAAATCTGAGAGGGATCCCAAAGATCATTTTCAGGCCAGGAATAGACTAAATATAAAGAATTCCAGGCACCCAAATGAGATTTTACAGTTTTAAAAACTCCCATAGCTTTATTTCTAGAGCCAAAAATTTGAATTGCAATCTGTACAATACATAAAATACTTAATACATGCTCTGTTCTTTTTTTTTAAATTTTTTTTTTAAGGCAGCTCATAAATTCATTGCAGTTGTATGGCATACCATTCAGATTGATTTATGGGGCACAGCTCAGATTTCTTATAGCTGAATTACCAAGTACAAACGAGGTACACCATCCCATTAAAAATGAATTTACTATGGGAACTGAACATTGAAACTTAAATAATGGCTTGATTTTCAAGCTGAAACTGAAATATTTGCTTTTCTGCCAACTAATCCAAAACAGTCTGTGAATAATTGCATTACCTTTGCTTTCAAAAGGTTGTTTATTTTCACTGAAGGTCATAGTCTTTGGGGAAAAATTTCAGAATAATGAGCATTACTTTACATACTCTGACCTGTAGTGTCACCACTGTCACACCTTTGCACTGAAGGGTATGTTTATCTTGGCAAAAGAACTTAGTTATGCTGTATGCATTTATTTTATTTTAAGGGAAATTTTACATATGCATACATACACATTAATAGCTGCAATTTGTATGAACTACAATGTCATGAATGAGTTCTACATCAACAAAATCTAGAAGATAAAAAGTTCTTAATCCTAGAAAGTATATCATTGCCAGTTATGTTTACTCACATTTTTTAGGAAGTAATATCTAAGCTAATGTCCTAAAGAACAAGGAAAAAGAAAACAACTGTGAGGTTCTTCTTTTCATATTCTTTCTTCCACCAGTCTGATCACAACAGAATGTATGATGTTATAAGAATGATCCAGTGTAGATATTTCTCAATATTTCCATTCTGCAGTCAATAAGGACAACAGTGAAAATACAGGGTCCCAGACTGAGCTGCAGACACAGTCCTCATTTTCATTTCTAAAATCTTCTGAATGTTAATTTTTTGATGTTCTTAGGATTGAAGAGTCACTTTGAAAAGTAGTCCTCTTTAGAATCTTTCATCAGATGACATGGAAACCTTGCCTAACAAACCAGAAGTGATGAAATAAGGAGAAACTTGAAGTGCTTGTGTGTCACAGAAGTACAGGTTTGAACCCACTTTTTCCGTATCTGGCATGCATTCATGCAAGATTTAAGTCAACTATTGGGTTCAAGAGCATGCTTTGTGCAGAGAGTAATCAGCATGTTATATGCAGAAAGAACATTTTGTTGCTTTGCCTCATTTGTAAGAATCATACTGAAAAATGCAGAATCAGGATTACTTGAACAAGACAGGACTCCCTCAACCAGGTTTTCCTCAGTATTGATGTGGAGTAGTCCCTTTCAGCTGTGCATTTGGAAAGCATTCTGGATTACCCTTTGTCTAGGGCAAATGCTCTGCAGCGCCATTGCCAGACACTGCATTGCCAGAAAGGAATTCACTCCAAACTTCCTAATTCAGGGCATGGAATATAATTTGTGTTAGGCAACCTACATATTGTGTTGAAAGGAGACCAGGAGAACAAGGGCCAAAAGCTGAGAGATTTTTGCAATAAAAGGCTAGGACCAAGGGAGCTACTAGAAAATGAATTGCATAAAGAAGCACATCTGTATTTATGTACAAATGTTACAGTGTACAAAAGAACATTTATAAAACGTACAAGTGTGATGTGCATGCAGAGTACTGAGTGCTTCTAACACATTGATTTATTATACCATTTGAAAATAGTTTCCCAGTAATGGATCCTGACTGTTAATGATGATTTTAGAATGTAATTGGAATGAAAACAGGACTTTTTCTCTTTATTCTCTTATGTGTTACATGTGTTAGAAGTGATCACTTGTGCTGTGGTATACTATGACTGGCCAGTGGCACAGCATGGGCTGTACAAAGTTATTTGTATGCACAGACTAAAGTTATTTCATACTATCCAGCTTTCCAGTTGTGGTCACAGGTCTTGCCTTTATATGCACATATTCTTTTCAGAGGTACTAATTGCTTGATTTTTATTTCCTGATCAAATAATTCCAAGAATTTAAAAAAAAAAAAAAAGCTTTATACAACACATTTATAATTTGTGACAGTTTAGGTAAACTTTAAAAATATTATCTCACATTTCCTCTGGTTAAAAACCACTTCACACAGACAGAAGTTGCAAATAACTCTTTCATAATGCTTAACAACAGCCATCTGAATCATCTGCTTGGTGAACGTGGTGCACTTCTTGGGAAATTTCAGGGTCTCAGACTCAGGTGTACTGAAGAGACTGTCAGTCATTAACCTCAAGCAAGTGATGTCAGATAATCAGTGACAGGTCAGGAACCAACTGCTGTGCAAACAGAGGTTTAGTTCATACTCTATTTCCTCAGCTTCTATCCCCAAGACTTGCACAAATGCTGAGGAGGAAATCATAGAATCATAGACTCATTAGAGTTGGAAAAGACCTTTAAAATCATTAAGTCCAGCCATTAACCCAGCGCTGTTAAGCCTGACACTAAATTATGCCCCTAAGGACCTCATATATACATTTTTTAAATACTTTTAGGGACGGTCACTTCACCACTTCTCTGGGAAGCCTCTTCCAGTGTTTGACAACCCCTTCAGTGAAGAAATTTTTTCTAATATCCAGTCTAAACCTCTCCTGGTGTAACTCCAGTAGTCTGGTCTCTTGTTAGATGGGAGAAGACAACAACCCCCACCTGGCTACAACCTCCTCCCACAAGGTTATAGCGAGTGATAACGTCTCCCCTGAATGTCCTTTACTCCAGGCTAAACACTTCCAGTTCCCTCTGCTGCTCCTCATAAGACTTTTGCTCCACACCCTACCCCAGCTCTATGTGCCCTTCTCTGGACACGCTCCAGCACCTCAGTATCTTTTTTGAAGTGAGGGGCCCAAAACTGAACACAGAACTCGAAGTGTGGCCTCACCAGTGCCCAGTACAGGAGGACAATCACTGTCCTGATCTTCCTGACCACACTATTGCTGATACAGGCCAGGCTGCCTTCTTGGCCACATGGACGCACTGGGAACTCATATTCCTCAAAGACCCATTGCAGGAGAGAAGAGAGGTTAATGGTTTGAGGAAAACATTGGATTCAAAGTTCCTTGGAATATAATTTTTTTGTATGTCCAAAGTTAGAAAGGGTTTTCTAGCCCTTTCATTTAATTTTGTTTCTACTATAGTCACAAACTCTAGTCTAGAAGACACTGGCGAATTCACCTGGTACACTCAGAAAAGGTGGTACGGTAATTCTAGAGTTATATACATAAATATTCATCACAAAACTCAGTCTAACCTTCTACTTTCCATCGTCAACCTACAACATTCATACTTTTAAAATATTCCTCACCATGAAAAAAGGTCAGCTTATGAAAAGTTGATGTCAGCAGAGATCAGCAGGAGACACAGGATACTGGACACAGAACTTTTATTCAGAAAAGGAAAAAATATATCCTTTTTGGGAGCTAACATGACACACAACCAAATTATAAAAGAAAGAGGGCATTTCATCCATGCACTTTGTTTCTTGGTGTCATTTTGGTAACTATTTTCCCAAATAAGTCCAACTCTTTTTTTGCAGGTTTCATTTTCAGAGCTCATTTTCAGACCAGAAGCCAATGATTTATCCGCAAGTCAATTTCACATCCACAGTCACCAGTCACGTGAGAAAGACCACATCTTCCTTGGGATATGCCAAGTATTAGTTCTTCTAATTATATTATTTTGTTGAATAAAGAAGAAATACAGGGACAGTCTCCCATATGGTGTGCAGGGGCGAGCATTAGTACATTATGCCCAAATCTCTGCTTACTTACTCAATCAGAGAGAGAGAGGGTGACCTTCTTTTCTTTGTTAAATTGTCCAATTGAAGTTTGAACTCCCATTTCACGCATTTGCAGAGTGGATCCACTGCTTTGTCTGTTCTCATTTGTTTCAATCTCTTTGGCTAGTTTTCCTTATGTGCAATTCATATCTCACAAACCATTTTTTGTGGTTACAGAACCTGGTCCCAAGCGCTAATGTACAACTGATTAGAAATGAGCCATATGCTCCCCTAAATTACTAGTTCTGCTTACTAATGAGAAAAGCAGAAAGAGTGTTGAGGATTCCTTGGGTGAAAGCCTCTTGTCTTCTGCTATCCTTTATTTAGCAATGGTGTTGTTCCATGATGCTGACCTAGCCAGCAGCGCTGCAAGAGCCTTCTGTGCAGGACCCTGGAGAGTGCCTTCCCCGCCCCGCGGGACCGCCAGCTGCTCCCGGCGCTTGGGGAAAGAGATTTCAAGAAAATACGTGTTTTCAGAGAGGGGAATAAGTGTATGGGCTCGGCTACGCATCCTGATAAGCGGGAGACAAGGCAGATATATGTGCTGGTGATTTATGTGAGAAATTTCCCTCAGGGAATGTTTTCTTTGTTCACTATGCATTCCACATTTCCTGCCCCTTCTTTGCCTGCAGTGGGAAAATAGTTTGTTTAAGGAGATTTTTTACAGACAGTCCTTTCTTTTTTTTTTTTTTTAAGGTTGTCTCCCGAAATAGGAATTTTAAATCTTTAGATAGCATAGAAATGTCTCTGGGTCCTTCCTTCCTCCCCCTAAGGACAGCATAGGGACACTTTACCTGTAATTTACCTTTTCCTACATTGTTTACATCCCTCAGCCGTGGTCACACAACAATTTTGTGACAACAATAACAACTGCACACATGGGCAGTGTCTTACAGAATGTACGATGTGTTTTTACCTGGCAGCGACACTGGAGAATGCTCCTCTCTGAGGATTGTTTGCAAGACTCCACAGATCACAATGTGAAAACTTCTAAGTAGCAGTGAGTATAACTGTCTCTGAAGATGGACTGTCCATTTTGGTTTTGCACTTTCTTTCCCTAAAAAATTTTCCTGATACTGATTTTACTAAAAATATCATCATTGGAATGACTTGATAGAATCTTAAAAATAGGCCAGTGGGTTTTGAGTTTCCAAACATGAGAATACATGTTTGAAAATGTGTGTTCAGTTTTAAATTGAAAAGTGTAATTCAGATCACTTTTCATCTCACAGTTTCATTGTGATGATCAGCTGACAGAACTGAAGTGTCTCCTGTTTTTTAATGACTTAGGAGCATAAACTATGCAGAGGAAAGAATGCACAATGGGATTCCTTTTAATACTCAAACAGAAAATAAACCCACACTGTTCCTTATCAGAGGTGTTATTCCTAACCAATACAAAGCACAGAAATTGCTTTAGGCATTCTCATAAAAGCAATTTCATTTATAAAGAGAAACACAAGATAAGGAGGAAATATTCAAGAGCTGATGTTTTCTCTTATTTAACTGACAGGTTTCTTGAATACTTGGCTGGCTTTTTATTTCATGTCTGTCAGACAGTTTATATTCCAGCAGGTAAAATTCCTGAAGAAAAAGAACTCTGAGTAGAATATAATTGTTTACTAATTAGGTGCCAAATGGCTGACTCTTGTACATGGATTACATACACCAATAGAATGCACATGAAAACACACATATTATACATATCAATAAGCATGTGAGTGGAGGATCAGATGGTCACTTTACACCAGTTCCAACATTCCTTTTCGGTGACTGTGTCTGTGAGAATGCACACATCCATGCATAAAACTTCCTTGTCAATGAAGGGTAGGACATGACAGGCGTTTAGTTACAGGTTATTAGTGATTTGAAAGAGTAGGTGTAAAATGGGGCTCCAAGAACAGCTGCAGAAAAGATTTTTTTATTTTTGTCGACAAAAAAGGGAACACTTCATAATACTAGAAAACAACAGATTTGAAAATGTTCCAAAAGAATATCTGAGATTCCAGATCCTTTTCTAAGACCTTGAGCAAAAACCTCTTTGTAGTTGCTGGCATTAAAGAAATGCTATACAGCTTGAGTAAACCTAATGCTTCTATTCAAGACTGTCTCAAAGGATTGAAGCCAACTAAAAGATTAGATAGAATCTGAGTTTTAGACCAGAGATTCATTTGTAACAGGATTCCCTTTAATAGCAAATGCTATTTAATATTATTGATGTGGGCGTTACGGTCCCCAGAAGCATGTCATCTCCTTGAAGAGCTCTGTAATTCCTTTGGTAAGATGACTGTACAGAAGTCTCCTTCACTTTTGATAACTGACCCAGAGGGCATTTACTGAGTTCAAAGAGAAGGCATATTTTTTCCCTTGTAAAGGCAATCTATATAGAAGAGAGAGCACAAAGAATCACACTTTTTTCCCCCTCCTATAGACACTTTATTTGATATGTGTATTCATGAACACTATTTCTTTTTCCAAACTGTTGACTCATCTTTACTTATGTGCATATTATCATGCAGCATTCTGAGTAAGTGATGGCATAACCTTATATGTTATATAGGTTTATCTCAAATAACATAATTTTTGAGTGAACTGCCCAAGAGAACAAAAATAATTATGTAATAAAAGATGCAGAAGATATTGGTGCTGACTTGCAGGGGCAAAAATAACTGTCAAGTTAATACAACAATGCATGGAAGTTAGTATAGCCAGTTTTTGTGATTCTGGGATTTTAGCCCCAAGAAAAACACAGGACTAAACCCCTGGAAAATCAGAATATGCCTGTGAATTTTTAATCTTTTTCTTTATTCCTGAATATTGGTTAAACCTGTGACATGTTCAGATGTCCTGCTTTCCACAGGCATAAAACTGATTTTCTTCCTAGTAGCTGGTACAGTGTCATGTTTTGGATTTAGCATGAGAATAACATTGATAACACATGGATGTTTTGCTGTTTCTCAGCAGTGCTCATGCTTTTTCAAGGACATTTCAGTTTTCAATGCTCTGCCTGAGAGGAGGTGCAAAAGAAGCTGGGAGGGAACACAGCCAGGATGCTGTACTGAACTGGCCAAAGGGATATTCCACACCATGCCCAGGTTATAAACCAGGGGGAAAACTGGGCTGGAGGGTCTGATGAATGCTTAGGGCTGGGTTAGGCATCAGTCAGCAAGTGGTGTGCAATTGTATGGTGCATCATTTCTCTTCCTTGAGTTTTATTTCCACCTCTTTCTTTGTCATCTTCTTTTTTTATTATAATAATTATTTATACTATATTTTACTTTATTTCAAATATTGCACTGCTTGTTCAATTTTTATTTAATTCAAAATTTAAAAATAATTTAAAATTAATTACAAACATATTGTGATTATTTCTTTTTAAAGGGAAATCTTAACTTTACCCCTTATTTAGAATCCCCCTATATCTAAAGTTTTTACAGCAAAACTAATATTGTGTGGTAAAAACTGCAGCATGTGTTAATCAACTTACTTTTTCTTAATACTGTCCTGTGGCACATTCATCATTTACACGCACATAATTTGAATGAAATTAATTATATTTAAAGATACAAAATTTCTACTTAAAATTCAACATCAGTACTCAATTTCAGGTTATTTATCTTATATTTCAGGTTTTCATGTTGAAATTTCTATAGATCTCATTCCAGATTTATGCCAGAGATTAATTGCAAAAAGACAGCATAAGTAATTTTCATTTAGTTATTAACATAGCACAGTCCTCATCCTCATCATAAATACTATATTCAACATATGTAACCCATGAAGGTACACAGACAGCAAATTTTCCTGTGGCAAAGTGCATTAAAGCTCTTTCTGTATACCTTTGTTTTACAGGCATATTAAAAAGACTTTTTACTACTAGACTGTCAAATAATGCCAGTAGGACGACAGCCACCTCAGGAAAAAAGACATTATTTCAAAAGATCGTATTTGCAGTTTCGCTAAATACTACAGGTTATACGAACATTATGCTACAACTGATCATTCATCTGCTTTAAGAAGGACAATTCTCAAGAGTGATCTCAGCTGCCACTCTGGTTGTGTTGGATTTAATGGGAACTGGTCGTGTTCATCACCATCCTGGGGTAAGATTTGAAGGGAACAAAACACAAATCACTGCATTTTACTATAAACTCTGTAACCCAGCTGGTATTCTCGAATCAGATCCCACATAATTTAAGGTAGAAAAATCTCTCAATTACCGTTAAAAAGTAGCCTCTAAACAACCAACCAAGCAAAAAAGGCCACAGTAATCTCAATCACTAATGCCCAGCTCCTGATCCGTGCTCAAGCACCTCCTGAAATATGTCAGCATTTTACTAGTGTAAAATTTCTCAGAGTAAAATAATCCCCTTCTATAGCTGTTAAATTAGTCTGTACAGGTCTATAGCTGCACTTTACCTAGAGCATAGAGAGACATCAAGTACCAGAGTGTTAGAGACCAGACAGTTATATAGTTAACATAGTAACTTATCACCTGTCTATCCATAGGTGGAGACATAGATCTTCCGGGGATCTGTGTAACTTTGGTGCTGAAACTTGTTTTTGAAAAGCAGAGGTAACACATACACTCAGTAAAGCTCGTCATCTCCACTGCTGCTCCTTTCCCTGTAGCAATGACAGATCAGGTAAAATGGGTAGCATTGACCAACTCCCTGCTTCTTCAGAGAATTCACTGCACAGGCTGCTAAGGAAAGTGCCAGTGCTCAGAAACATCTATCACTATCCTGGTCCTGTTTCCCATCCACTCGGTGATTTTTCTATAAAAGAAAAAGGCAATAGATGTTTATCATATCCCTTTCATATCTTCCTCATCTTTGCACCCTTTCTATGGTTTTCCCAACCTCAATTCATGCTCCTACCCCTTTTCTTCTGCCCCACAGTCAGGGGTTCACAGGTGACCTTGACATTAGTGAACTATTTTTCAGAAAGATCATATTTACATCAGTGTTGGAAGCAAATTCTATAACAACAAATTAAATCAGAGTAAAGTTTAAGTCTAAGATGCATGCTGAAGACCCAGGATAATTCAGATGACTGAACTGAAGCTAACACCTGTGGGCTGTTAAAGTAATATGAGCTCTAAGATTATGAGGGACAGTTGCTGGAAAGAGCTGTCACTCCTGCTACAGCCTGAAGGAGAGCAAGCTCATTCATTTGCCTTCAGAGCTTGATAATGACTGATAGGTTGTAGAAAAAGCAAAGAGTTTGAGATTCAATAAGGAAACTAAAAGTTTATATTTGCTTTCTACAACCTGGAATGCTTAATTCAATATCCATGTACTAACATCCCACTATTACCAATCCTTCTTCATGCCCAGTTGAACTACTTCATGATCTCACTACATTAATTCTGACTAACTCATTAGTTTACCTAGCAGTGTCGGAAAAGACCAATCACCAGCATTTGAAAAGGTAAATAGTGAAAAAGTATTCATATCCTCACCCCAGATCCAATAATAACTGCACATATTTGTAGCTCCTAAACTAGAATAGTTATTCAAACACAGAGAACCAGAGAATGAACAAATGTAAATGACGATTGAGGAATTTTGTTTATGATAGGTAAGAAATATCCTTCTGCTATTTGAGATGGAATGGTGGTCTGCCTTGGTGGGATGTCTGCTGGTGGGTATATGTCAGAGCAGGCACAATCTATTTCTAGAGTCAAGGTTAGGAGATAAATCCAGAGGCTATAAATTATGATTACTGTTCATTCTCTTCTATGGAGTCACTGCTGCAGATGTGCTAGAAAAGGATTTCTAAACACTGCAATATCATCTTTTTGCAGAACTGCCTTCCTTTCTCCCTACATTTCCCTCTCCAGACTGACTCACTTTCCTCTCTTAGTGTCTGTACACAGAAGATATTTTCACTCTAGCTTTGGCTGGTCTCCATTTTTGCAATTTTTTGCCAAGAGTTATTTTTGCCAGAAGTCACATGTGTGTGGGGCTCTGCCACAAAACCAACTTATTTAAAACCACTAGTACCAATAATAAACACTAAAATTAAAATGAGGATGAGGACTGAATCTAAAAATGTGGTGTATTTTAGGTAATGGATCGATTTTTCTCTATTGAAGCAAATTATCTTCCAAATGAGATTCTGTGTGTTAGCAAAAGAATATAATAGAACATTGCTAGATTATTTTTCAGCAAAGGAAAGGATACACATGTGAGTTTTGGTGATTGCCATTCCCCAATTTTACAGTCAAATGTAGACTCTTTGATCTAGG
The DNA here is from genome assembly GCA_013397955.1 of Grantiella picta. Taxonomy (NCBI): domain Eukaryota; kingdom Metazoa; phylum Chordata; class Aves; order Passeriformes; family Meliphagidae; genus Grantiella; species Grantiella picta. The sequence goes on from VZRM01001490.1 coordinate 115,981, forward strand.
CTACTAGAAGATAGTAACACTTTGAAGAAGACATTAGAAATTCATAAAGTATCTCAGAGATTTGATGTCAAATAACGGATAGCATTTATGCAGCAGCTCTAAAACAAATAATCTTTCATTTTCTTACAAGCTTCCTACAGAAATTAACCCCATTGCTACTAAATTTTTAAAGCACATTTGAGTAGCTTATGTAAGTTCAATGTCTCAGTCAATCACAGCTAGTTAACCTATAATTTCACATGTTAGTCAGGATTTAGCCTAAACATTTATCACATAGTAAATAATCACAAAAAGAGGCCTGAGTGTATAACCTTTTGGTTTTATATACAGTTGTGTTGTGCTAGGCTCATCACAGACCCAAGGTGTATAAAAACTATCATCTTTATAATTAATTTTAGCAGAGTTTGCTCTATTAGGATGAAAATTAACTAATGGTTAAAAAGAATTAACTGCTAACTGTTAAAAAGAAAACCATTAAAATAAAAAACATTATTTCTCTAACTTGAATAAACAGAGATTTTTTTTGCATACAAGTGTACAAATTGAGATAAAACCTGGTGAAACTTATGCAGACATGTCTGTGGCAGGCTGTCAGCTATAAGACAGCATGCAAACTGAGACACTTGAAAATTCTAATAATTTTAGAATAAAATTCGTGGAATGTTTATGTTGCTAACACACATGAGAAATACAGAAAATGACAAAATTGTTTCTGCAGAGGCAACAAATATTTGCAGTAATGTTATCCTTCATCTTTCAGGATTGGAAAAGAGTTGTTTTCATCTGTGACCTCATGGTGACTGTGGAAATTCCAAAGAGTTTCTGATATTCTGTGCTACCAAATGGTTAAAGAAAAATAATGCATTATCTGTCTTCAACATCTATTTCTCATCTGCCTGGAATTTCCTGCAGAAGATACCTGCTTTCCCTCTGAAATAGATGGGAATGTTAGGGCACATCCTTCCAAGGGGATGTTGTCCTGGTTCTTCAGGTACCACTTAGGTACCTTGAGTGGTAGGTTTAGGTTTCCTTTCACAGAAACACAGAATCATATATGGGGAAAGTTTGGAAGGGTCATCCTAGAGCACCCTGCACAGAACTGCATCCAGACAGCTCTTGAATATCTCCAGTGAGGGGGACTCCACAACATCTCTGGGTGACCTATTCCAGTGCTCAGTCACTGCACAGTAAAGTTTTTCCTCATGTTCAGATGGAACTTCCTGTGCAGCAGTTTCTGCCCATTGCCTCTTGTCCTGTTGCTTGGCACCACTGAGAAGAGCCTGGCTCCATCCTCTTGGCTCCCTCCCTCTGGATACTGATAGACATTGATGAGATCCCCTCTCAGTCATCTCTTCTCGAGGCTGAACAGGCCCAGCTCCCTCAGCCTGTCCTCGTAAGAGAGATGCTCCAGTCCCTTAATCATCTTTGTTGCCCAGCACTGGACCTGCTCCAGGAGCTCCCTGTCTCTTTTGTACTGAGGATCCCTGACCTGGAACCAGTAGAACAGATGCAGCCAGGGCTGAGAAGAGGGGCAGGATCATCTCTCTCAACCTGCTGGCAATGCTCTTCCTAATGCACTCCGGGATTCCTTTGGCTTTCTGGGCCACAAGGGCACACTGCTGTCCTTACAGTGGTAACAAACACAGAGCTGTGGCTAAGGAAAGGCTGGATAGATCACCTTGCTGGGGGAAAGCCTGAGAGCCCAAGGGCAGCCTGTGGTTACTAAGAGTCCTGTGGTGCATTTGCATCAGTGGGAGTTTTCCACATCATACATGCCTCATTCTCTCCTGACTACTTCCTTGTCTTTCAGCTTCTTCCACCTCCATCTCCTCACTCAAGTTTACAATTACAACAAATGACTATGGCTTCTGATGCTGCTTTGCATTTGGCCTGACCCGTATAGACAGGTTACAAAAGGAAGCTACAAGAAAGCTGTACACGCCTACTGACTCTGAACAGGCTTTTATTTAAGCAGCAAACCAGAGCCTATCGCAACATCTGAGCTGTGATCAGAACTAGTTTAAGCCTAGGCTACTTCAGAGAGTATGTACTAGATTGAATAAAGCAGGGAAGCACTAACCAAATTAATGATTATTCTAAGTTAAGTGAAAAGTCTTCATATTGCTTTGTGCAAATAGTGCAATCTGAAACTAAACACAGTTCAAGGAATTGGAGCTTGTGTTTTTTTGAAATGGTTAGCTCAATCAGTCTGTGATTAGATGTTGACTTTATAGCCACTGAAGAAGTAACTGAAAGTGTTTTTGATATTCTCTGGAAGCATCTGCCTCATAAAATTAAGACATAATGTTTCCAGAAAACACTGGTAACTTGGCTTTGCTATCTGTCATTAGAGAATAATCCTTTGTGTTGTTTGCAATCTGATATATTTGTAACTTACCTCTTCTTCATAATAATTGTTCTTTTTTCCACCTGAGTAAGCTAACAGAAGAATCTGGGTTTTGAGCTTGTCATTCTCTCTTCATTCAGTCTTCCTTTCAACCAGACACACAGAGAAATAGCTCTTATTCAATGCCAAAGTACTGGATCCTATCTTTTCAGTGCTGAAAAGAAAAACCACTGACTTTTTTCATTTAAAAAGCCACACTTGTCATTCTTCCCGTTCAAGCCTAATCACAGATATTTAAGGTGTCTGACAGCCACAAGAGACATTGCTTACAGTCTCTTGAAACATGCACTTCTTGTTAGTTTTAATATCCTTTCAAATAACTGTTGCTTGTTAATTTCATTTAAAAGTGAAAACTGCTCATTTTCAACAGCATTTCATTAATGCAAAATAATCTTTTTAGATCTGGATGAGGCTATTTATAAACCTAGCCTCTTCTTGTGCCTTCTGTGCAGTTGGCAGGGAAACTAGCTGGAAGGGGCCAAGGGGTTGACCAGAGCAATTCACCTTTGTGCAAGGGCCCAGGCAGACTGACAAGACTCAGATTATCAGCTGTTCTAAACTGTTGCTTTGTTTAATTTATTTTTTACTTCAGTAGGAACGAACCTAAAATGATCACCCAGTCCAACTGCCTGACCACTTCAGGGCTGACCAAAACTTAAAGTATATCATTAAGGACATTGCTCAAATGCCTCCTAAGCACTGATAGAGATGGGTGATCTACCACCTCCCCAGGAGGAAATAGAATAGAATAGAATAGAATAGAATAGAATAGAATAGAATAGAATAGAATAGAATAGAATAGGTTTGTGTTGGAAGAGACCTAAAAGATCATCTAATTCTAACCCCCCTGCCATAGGCGGGGACACCTTTCACCAGACCAGATTGTTCGGAGCTCCATTCAACTTGGCCTTAAATACTTCCAAAGATGGGGCCTCCTCAGCTTTGCTGGCGACATGTTCCAGTGCCTTATCACCCTTACAGGAAAGAAGTTTGTCTCATACCTAGTCAAAACCTAATTTCTTTCAGTTTGAAGCCATTCCCCCTTGTCCTATCATTACATGCTTTTGTAAATAGTCCCTCTCCGTCTCTTTTCTAAGTTCCCTTCAGGTACCAGAAGGCTGCAATTAGCTCACTGTGAAACCTTTTCTTTTCCAGGCTGAACAAAGTAGAACTTTGGCTCTGCTTTAGCTTGTTTTTATATCTTCATTGATGTATACCTGATGTTTATCACTGCCTGAAGTTAGGAATACCTTCATCCTGAGCAGTGATGAGAGGCTAGTTTGGGAGGAGACAAGGGAGCTGCAGTTTCTCGCAAATGGGGTGGAAGGAATACAAGCCATGTTATTCTATGTGGAATGGAAGCTAAAGACACTGAAAAATATCTCTGCTTCCTTGCATTTTAGATTTCCCCATTCCTCTGAACACCAGCTATGTAATTAGCTCATTATTTTCCAGGGACTAAGGATAGGTGCTGGTGGATGCTCCCTGTGCTTTGAACTGTACCCTCAGCAGATAGTGAGACTGCTGGGAGGAGACTTGCTTAGTCTTCAAAACTTTGTTAGGCTGCCATGAAGAGCTGATGCTGTTAGTGCACACATTGACAGAATCTCAGAGAGATAAAAATCACTTCTGTTAGGAAATGTGGGACAGCCTCATTAAAAAAGAAAAAAAAAAAGAAAAAAGATGTCGCTTGTTGTAAAAAATTCTTCATTTTAATATCTCCAGCTAAATCATTTCAGGATAAAGCTGATCAAACAGTTTCTGAAACTTCTTATTGGCTAATTCAGTACCACATTAAATGCCATATCAACACAATACCTTCATGATTGTTTAATCATGGTTGTTATTCCACTGGGAATCACTCAGAGGCTACAGTCCCTCTAGGGTTTTCCCTATCTGTCTTCTCAATAACTGACCAAGCAAAAAAGCCCTTTCCTTTTCCACCAAATGAACTTGAAGTTACATTAAGCAGGGTGAGCTGATGAAACCACTGAAAAGGGAAAACACCTCTTGTGTTTCCCCTGTTCTCTGTCCCACCACGTGGGTAGCACTGGGGATCTCTCTGTGACCTACTCAGCTCAGTAACACCACACACAAGCACAGGAAAAGAGAACATTCTCTATGTGAGCAGTGAGCTCAGTTCGCTCGGGGAGGGAGCTGAATATTAGAGCGAGAAGAGAAGGAGAAAGGACTCTGTGGGAGCCAAGAGTGCTTGCAATGAGGCCCTGAGAGCTCAGGAGGGGCAAGACCTCCCCTTCTCAAGGGACAGCAAGATGTTAGAAAAGGGGATTATGGAAATACAACCTGGAAAAATTTACCCTCTCTTTCTTTTTCAAATGTGTCTGTGTTTACTTGTGTGAGTCTTATCAGGAATACTGCTCAGGGAGAGGAAGAAAGATGAAATGCAGTGGAAACAGATCGTTACTTGTAAAATTACTGGAACAGTATTAACCCGGACAATATAAGAATAAAAACCCACTGCGTAAGTCCAACACATTTTTCCTTTTTTAAGATATATTGCTGCTTTCTGACAATTTTCATGTATTTAATCTTTTTGTTGTTTCAAAATTACCCAATAATATCTGTCTTTAATTCTGGCATTTAAAACTAAATAATTAAATATAATTCCAGTTATTAAATCAAATACTCTGAACATTCTGAAAAGAATAATTTATTATTATAGCACATATAAATAGCACATTTATATAGACTTCAGAAGAAAATATTGTGAACAGAAAATACATTACTCTTAGAAATGGTAGAATAACAACACTTGAATCTCATTTTCTATCTACTATGCATTCTATAAAATCAGTTGTATTAGTAAAATGTCATCATAAAAATTAACAAAATAAATGTTGAAAATTAAATTATGAAAATATAAACAGGTTATTAAGTGAAACTATATTCTGGAAAGTAAGACCATCTTGTCCATCTACAATAACCTTTACACTTAGATAAAAACAATAATAAAATATTTACAGGACCTTGAAAATCCACAGAGCAGACACCTCCATACCAGTCTGAAAGTGGCTTCCTAGAGGCTTAAAGTGTGGTGTTCTTCACCTCTTTATATCTTGCTGGGCGTGGAGCTGGTTCATGCAAAGCCTGATGACATCTATAGGCTCCCAATGGACGACATTCCCAAGCATCCTGAGAGTGGACTCTGAGACCAACGTTGGACCATTCTCTAGAAGCAATGTCAGCATATGCCTGTGATTATCTGCACACCAGCACAGGCCTGGGGGAGATCATGCACAGGTCTAAAGTCGTATTCTGTTACCAACGATACTTAAAACTCTCAGAACAAGGCATATGAGAAGAAAGCCTATTTTTTTCTATGCCATCTGTTAGAAATTCACCTTTTTTTTCTTCCTGGTCTCCTACATCAAGCACAGGAAATTAGAAGTCCCACCAAGAATTTCTTTATGTCAGGGCAAATCCCTTTGGAAAATGTTCGTTCCTCATTTTATGCACTTCAATTTAAAATTTGTTTTCTTAACCATAAAAATTGCATGCAGGTCCACTATAATTATCTCAACCAAAATGACTATACATAAGATAGAAATACAAAATTTAGAGCCATGATTATACTCATAAATTATCTGAAACACTGAGAAGAATTTTGCCATCAATACACCAAAACAAGCCCATAACACAAATATAAGAGCATCCTATTTCCTCACATTTTAGCCATAATCCTAAAATAGATTATTTTATAATTTTTTCCATGCTATATATTCTGAATAGGTGCACAAGCTGTCAGTGCTTTCTAAGTAACAACAACTTGTTCTAGAACAATGCTAAATTAATCTATGGAGTACCTCTATTTTTCCAACAGAATGACTATTTTCTACTGACTTCAATCCCTTAGAGCTTCAGCATAACCCAGTATTCCCTAATTTAAGCTTGTTTTTCATGTCATGGATAACATTTTTCTTGAAAACATTACAGCTTTCATTTTTCTTGTCCATAAAAGCCATCATGTGCATCAGCAGCTATTTTATGTCCTTTCTGCCCTCCTGTGACCTACATTCAAAACTTCCCTTACGTGAAAATCTTTCTTTACACTCAACAAAGTACTCTAAACCCAGCTTTAAAAGAACTCTTTATTGCAATCTTAGTGAGACAGCAAAGTCCAGTAGTAAGGAAGATCCTCTTGGATTTTGCAGATGTAACTTCAGTTACACAAAAGCTTTTCTTAGCACTCTAGGCAGGTTAGCTAGTGGGATCCATGATCTTGAATAACCTTTTTGAATACAGACTTTAACACCTCTGTGCTTTGATAACCCAGCTGTAGTGGGAGAAATAAAACTCCTCGATTTTACCTGAGTGTTGTAAATATAAGAATGTAAAAATTAGAGGGCTCTTACATATCCTGGAATAAACATTTAGTGATAAAATCCTCTTTATGATTCTTGCAGGGATCTCACAGATTACAAACTCAAGCAATTTTTCAGAACGTCTGTATGCAGGAATGTACTCATTTTTTACCAACAACAGGCAGATCTTTATTAAATTCTGATGCAAAATGGGAACTACACAAAAAAATTGCTATACAAAAATACAGTCTTGCATTATTAATCAAGAAATAGAAGTAATAATTAAATTAAATAGAAAAATGAATATTACTACAATCAGTGCACTTTGTAAGATTAAATTATTAAATACTATAAATAGCTCAAGCTTTCCTTAGTGTTCCAATTAAGTTTCAACTGCATATTACTCTATTATCAGTGGTATATCTGCAGCAAAGGAAGGCTTGAAGAACATTACCTTCCCAGTTTTTGCCTTCATTAGTAATTGTAGCAACACTGTTAACCAGAGTTTATAGAACCTTATTGATTAGTATTTTCACTGTCTTTGGTTGCAAGTCAGACTGTTTATCTTCGAGGGATGGTTCCACAGCTCTAGGCAGCTGAATTAACACCCCACCAGAGCTGATGCACACACTGCCCTGCCCTACCCACCCTTCCTTTCTGCCCCAGCGCTGACCACTCACTCCTGATGCTTGCACCATGCCAGCTCCTCAGCTAACGGTCTTTTTGGGAGCCAGTTTTAGTCAGCTGTGGGTCATGTCAATTTAGAACAAAGCCTGATATAACTGGAACAAGGAAGGATGGGTGCTTGAAGAAACAAGAACATGTGGATGAGGAAGAAAGAGAGCAAGAGCACGTGGAGCAAGGCTTTCTTGCCCACTGAGATCGTTTATACTCACTGCTGACTCTTGCCTTCAGTGTGGTCCTTCAGTGATAGTAAATACAAGCTAAAAAGATTAGTAGGTAGGGCAGGTTTTTTTCATACTAAAGCGATAGTGTCACTGTTTCATTTCTGGAGTGCATTTGGTATCCCCTGAAGGGTCATATGCCAGGCACATTCTTCAGATTTTTGGGTTTCTTCTGATGAATTAGAAGATCAGACACTTGGGCTAACACCAGCCTTGACAGGTTCTTCCCAAACTATGGCACAGTCACACGGCTATTGGCATAAACATCCTCTCCCCAGAAGCCAAATAGCAGAACTGGCAACAATGATTGCTAACTTGTGCGTGTGACTGGGAGATACTGGGCTGGTCAAGAAATGTTTAGGGTTTTTGGGGTTTTTTTGTTTGTTTGGTTGGTTGTTTTGGTTTTGGGTTTTGGGGGGTTTTTTGGGTTATTTTTCTGAAAACAAGTAAAAAATTTAAAAAAAAAAAAAAAGGCAGACACACTTTAGACCTGAAATTCTTTAATGCTATGAAATGTCCAGCCAAAGAGCTTCTCCAAATTATAGGGTACTGTGAGACTTGTAAACCCAGTGAAATGGCAGTGCCTTATCACTCAGTTCAGCTTTTGGCATAAGAGCAATGGCTGGGAGCAAGGCCAAAGAGGATACTAGACCAACATGTCTCACTTGCCATAGCAGCTCTCCAGGGAGTGTTACTGTATAACACCAGTTAAAGCAGCATTAACCTCTCTTTGTAAATATCTCCATCAGCAACATGATAGACAGGGGATCAACTTTCACAAAGGCTTTGAGAATGCTAACTGTTTCATCCTTCTTGCTTATTTTTAGGGCCATCCACATATTCCATGAAACTTTATTTATATGCTTTAAAATTGCTATGAGGCCACCACATGTCTTGATGGTGCTTGTATACCATGTCTCATGCTGAGTCCTTGTGAGACATTCCTCATTCTGGGCTTATTTGCTCACTACCTATAACTTAAGCTAACTCTGCCTCGTATGTCCTAAGGTCAGACTAATTTCTCCTGTTTGCACTTCCTACTTAGGTTTTCCCTCCTAGCACATCACTCAACTTGTCCCTGTACACAGGTTGAAGTTGAAAACCAGTGTGGATAACTGTGAAGTCTGGGCTTGAAACCTGAGCTGAAAAAACAGCTACAAGGTGCTCATGTGTGTCATGCTGCCAGCAAAGGCAGCTCAGGATTCTAAACACAGCATGCCTCTCTTTCCAGCTATGATGCAAGCACAGTCTCACAGCATGGCTGAGCTTCTCACAAAGGAGAGAGCAAGAGACCTCGTGATAGCAAAGAGCATAGGCGTGGAGGCGCTCTGCTAACCCCACGGTGAAGGAATGGTGTCACACCTTTTGTAGCTGATCTCCACTGCTGCTGAAAGGTACAATTCTAGTCTGTGCCTGGCCGCATCTTCTCACCTTCCCTTTGTGTTGGGGCTGTGTTGCTTCATCACCACAAGCAGCTGAAACAGCTTAGCTGAGAAAATACCTTTTGTGTGACTGTTTTTTCCACTTGGGTTTTTTCCACTGAGTTTCTCTGAGTGGCTGCATGGCCACACTGGCACAACCAGAGGGTGATGCACACCTGGGTGAGCAGGAGAATCATTCTTTTTGGAAGAGTACATTCTCAAATTGGCTAAAGACTGTTGTGAAGCCACGCAGCTGCATATGAACCCAACACAGGTAAGTACATTGCTGTGAATCAGCACATAAAACTAAATGCCAAACCCAGAAAACATTAATTAGTATAGCACTGCATTTGCTAATGACTAGTGCTGCAATGACCAGTGGAATCAGTACAGACCATTGTGATTTGAAAGATCATGTCTGATCTTGACAAGAATTGTCAAGATTAAGCAAACTGAAAGCATAGATGTTAAATTTTTCTGAAGTCTTTCTGTTACTAAAAATAGGAGATTACGAACTCTGTCAAAACAACAATATTTTTTAAAATAAAAGTAGAAAATAAAGAATACACAATCTGTCCTCTGACACAGGATAGCAGAAGGGATCAAACTGTCATAAGCTCCAATGTGCCAGTTTTCTGCTTCTAGAGCTGCTACCTGCTTTGCTGTGCCAGCTATCTCAGCCTTATGCAGAGACTGCAGGAACTTTGCACAAAGTATATGCTGATCACATGAAACAGAAGGTGTCAAGTTTGACTTTGGTTATCCCTATTGTTCCCCTTCTCACTCTCTGTTTGAACCAGGAAAAATAGCTAGTGTCAGCATAGGGATGTGGACCAGGCAATTCATAGAATAAAATTTGTTGCCAAACTGACAAAATAGTTTAGCTGCTCATATTCAAATATTTCACCTGCACCACTCTGTGGTTTCAACAGCCACTGTCTGGCTGTTTTCTGCCCATACCTCTCCCTAGTGATTGAATGCATACATTCCCAAAGAGGAAGACTTAATGATACCGAAAGAGTCTGGCACTCCATGCATGCTCTTTAGTCATCTCAGCTAAGCACCAGAGCAAAGCTTACTGCAGAGCTGTGAGATGCTCTTGTGAAGCTTCAGGACAGATATCACTCCAGTGAGAATATCTTCCATTTTTTAATATGTAAAATATACCCATTAAACCAGAAAGCTTCTCTTTATCTCTCTTAATTATCTTTTAATTATTCTTTTTTTCAGGTAGGTAAACAGATTAAAAAATTCCGTATCATATTTTATATTGACTTTAGTAATTTGTTTGGCATGTTTAATGTTCCATTGTAGGAAAAAAAAAAGCATAAACCAAAACCCAAAAGATATCTTTCAGTATCTAGCAACTGAATTCAGCAGTGCTCATACATTTGTCATTGCAAATATGTATTTGCAGGAAACCACATGAGATGAATTAGATTTCCTGTTCAGCTTAGAGAGCAGCAGAAGACTATTGATGCATCTAGCCAGTGCAGAGTTGTTATTCACTGTTACAAGAGACATGACTGTGACATTAAAACTCTTCAGTAGCTCTTCATCTAAAGACTAACATGAATGGTCTGCATGATGTCAGATTGGTTCTGTCCACTTCTGTGAGCTGCTTACTGCAACGCACAATAAATTCAAGAGCAAAGTACAATAAATTCGCCACCTAGGAGAGCTGCTTTTGATGCCAGGCAACTGTGCCTGTGCTCTAAAACATAAATTTAAACTTACAGCTATAAATTAAAGTGTTCTTCTAAGGCAGATGAAGAGCTGTTCATGGCCACATTCTTCTGCTAAGAAGAAAAACTTGAATTGTGCAATTTCTTAGGAGCAGCTTCTTTGAGCACCACAAAATTCCAAGGAGTATCCAAAAGCAATTTCCTTTTTTTTTTCCTCACATAATAACTCAAACTTATGAAAGGAGAAGACTCTTGTTATGATTTAGAATGTGACTTTTAACTCTTTGGAGGTGAGTCTTGGCAATACACATTGAACTCTTCAAAAAAGTAATCACTTCTTATATTCCTGTCATAATTTAGCTAAAAAACAAAGTAAAAAAGAAACCACTAAAGAAAGCATGAAAATATGACCAATGTAAAATGGCACATTTTCTTCACTGTTCTTCTGATATTTTTTCCTTAAAAGACAAGAGGGAACAGATTCCAGTAATCACCTCCCACAACCCTTAGCATCAAATACTTGTAATTACAAAGCCAACAGCAAATGGGTGCTTTCCTCCAGAGAGGTTAAAATTTCACTAATAAAAATTAGTCACAGTTGAAAGTTTACAACTATTTGGTGGAAGAAGGGGGCTTTGGGTTTTCTGGTTTTTTTTTCTTATTATTATCTGCAGTGCCATCTGTGGCAGAAGAGCCATTAAGTTGTTTGATAAAGCTCACCTCCACAGCCACAAAGATGCTCAGAGAGGCAGTGGAAGGATGAGGAACCCAAATTATACCCTGTCGGGCTACCCTCAGACCCATCACAGAAGCCATCAGCCCACTGAAGACCCATCTCCACAAGCCTAGAGGAGTGCAGGGAGGCAGAGTGGCAGGCAGGAACCTGGAATCATATAATCAAAGAAGTATTTACGTTGGAAAAGACCTGTAAAATCATTGAGTCCAACTGTTAACCCAGCACTGCCAAGTCCACCACTAAACCATGTTCTGAAGAGCCACATCTACATGTCTTTTAAATACCTCCATGGATGGTGATCCACCACTTCCTCGGGCATAAACAAGGGTTTAGGGTAGGAACCACAGGCACAAAAAGGGAGAGGCTTAGGTAATTTGGGGAAGAGCAAGAGTGGGAAAATTGAGGGGTAAAGGGATAAAAAGGGCCAGTTGTGTGTAAATACTGTGTATTTCAATATTTCCATGTCTCATTACCCCTATTCTTTTTCCTTTTTTTACCTTTTAATTCTTTTTGCCCCTGACTTATTTCAGGGAAGGAATTTGGCAACCAGTAATTTATTATAATGTAGTTTGGACAGAGAAAATTAATAAGTATCTAACTAGCTTCTTCTAATAAGTTTTGAAAATATTTAAAATGAAAAGTCTCTTAAATCTACAAAGAATACTAATAAACCAGTTACACAACTTTCCTTCTGAAAAGTTATTTTACTTTATTATTTTCTGTCTTGCAATTTTGTCTTTAAAAATGTTTACCTAATTTGCCCCTTTTAAAGAAAGTGTCAAATATTATAATTGAGCACAGAGATCCAATTTTTGTATTTACACATTATCTACATATTTACCTCAAATATTTTATGTGGAGTGGTTCTAGAATTATAACATTTCTAATACTGCATTGCTATCACTGTTTTCAAGAATTCTTGAACAACAGGTAGTCTAAATAGAGGAGAATAAAATATCATCTTCAGAAAGGGGAAATCAGCAGTCAACACTATTTCAGCATCAAGAACAATACTCTCATAAATTATTAAATTGCCACTTTGAAGGCACCTGGAGGGTCAGTGAAAAAGAAACAGGCAGGAAAAATTTGTTGCAAGCAAAAGTTTAATAAACTGCTTTGTTTTCTTTCTTTAACAGAGCATCTGGTTCATAGCAAAAAAGGCAGTAGAAGTGGTATGTATCAACTTACAGGAATCTTTGGTCACCATCTTACTTGACATTCTCATAAACAGAGTACAAAAAACATTTTGTTCCAGGCTAACTTGCTATACAACAGGTGCACAATTGCTTGCAAAAAATAGTCCTAGACTTATCTACATTTTGTTTTCAGACAAAAAGGGATACATAATATAGAATTCTGCTGGGGTCTGGCCAAAATCTGATCTAATGCAACATTTTCACTTATGACCTCGTTGATGGAATGGAGAGCACTCAGAGGGATGCCAGAGGAGAAGGGTACAAAGGAGTGGAAGGATTAGAATTCAATATGACTTTTATAAATACGAGAAGTGGTCAGTCATCAATATGATGAAACCAAATAAATACAAGGACCAAGTACTATATTAAGGCCAGAAAAAAATCAAATGCATAAATACAAAATTGAGAATACTAACAGCACTGTAGAAAGAGAACTGGCTGTTGCAATAAACCAATAAACCATATATTGAACATGAATCGATATCATGCTGATAAAAAACCAGAAAAACTCATCCTGGGAAATTTTAATAGATATGTCATATGTAAGGCAGGATTAGTAATTGCTTTTCTTAACTCACCTTTCAGAAGTCTCAGCTTGGGGTAGTTTAATACAATAGTACATAAAGCAGGGTACTTCTTTAAAAAAAAATAGTTTAAAATACAGAGAATGATTGAAAAAGGCAGAGGTAACATTTGCTCTGAAAAATAAAGGCTGATGGCAGGTGTGGAGGGGATATTACAACCTTCCAGTATGTAGAAAATTCTCAAAAGCAGAGATCCCACTTCATGACTGTGCTTCATGACACTGAGGGCAAGACAAAACCTCGCTGGCTTTAATTGCAGCTGGAAAGGTTTAGGATAAAACAGGAAAACCTTCTGACTCTAAGGATAGCTACAGACAAAAATAGGTTACCAAAAGCTGAGGTATAATCTCCACCATTCACTTTCTAAGAAGAAGTTAGAAAAATACTCATCAGAATTTCTCCATTCCTTTGAGGAAGAGGCGAACAGCAGATCCTGCTGGATTTTCATTCTTGCTACTTTTGTTACAGTCTCAAAGAAACAGAAAGTTGTAACTTAAATTAGCTATTTTTTTAAATACTAAATTTTGTCATGACAGTTTCTGACACTGACTTGCCGTTCAGAAATTCATGCCCTGGTGGTCTGCTCATTTTAAGCACTAACATCTGCAGAGGTTAGATCTCTTGCTGACTTTGATCCGTTCTCTCAAGACAGCTTAATGCATCTCTTGATGCCTGCAGGTCTTTGATTCCAAATATTTGTCTTCTTTCGGATTTATTTCTGGCCACTTGAAGTTTACATTTCCTCGCACAGCCCCTTTGACACATCCATCAGCTACAGAATTCTGATGACACTGTCCTTGATGGTCCCTCCTGGCATCATGGGATCTGCTTTTAATTCTCTTTAGGCTTATTTATTACTCAAATAAACTGTGTAATGTGTTTGTTCTTTTAATCACTATACCATGGTGTGCTTAAATATTTACCAGGTTGATTTTAAGGATTTTATTTCTTAAATATTTTGCCTTTGATTTCATGGTTTTAAGCCTTTGTACAGCCATTCTGCAGTTAAGATCACTACACTAATCTTCACTATCTTGCAGCTACTGTCACAGAGAGAGTCAGCTGTAATTACTTCTTAAATCAGATCTCATTTGTTACTTAGGACTAAATCTCTTGTGCACCAGCAAAGCCACCTACTGCTTAAAGCAGTCCTTTGTGGTAACAAGAATTTGCTACTCTTAGCTATATCCTTCAGTGGTATTTGATCCATTAATCCTGGGTACTTGAAATGATCTATTACTACAAGTTTATTTCTATTTGGGCCCTTGTTTGTGCACTTCTTTTGCAAGGGTGACCCTTCCACAATAAAAGTCACTGATACTTGGAGCTGGGTAAAAATTGAGTCTATGGCTCATGTTCTTGGTTCCCTCTCCTCAGAAATTTCATTAAAGTAAATCTGTACCATATTGAAGAGTCAAGATTAGAAAATGTATTTAAGACTATGGAATATGCTTGCTTCATCAGTTTTCTGTTAGACCTCAATGAGGAAAAAATCTACCTCCCATTCCCCCTTCCATCTGCTGTACCTGTAGACTTGACTTTCCAGCAACATTAATTGATTTTCTGAAAAAAAGAACCAGCACTGTAATTGACATGATCCCCATGCAGCTTTTTTCTACATTTATTAATACAAGATCTGTGCAAAACTGGGTACCACGTGCAAAATTTGGATCACAAATTGCAAGTTGCAGAGAGTGTAGGGTGTTCTGTTCATTCCTATGCATATTACAGTCATGTTAATTAGTATCCCAGTTGAACTGCATCCCACTTTCCCACCCTCTGGTACTTCGTAAACTGCCAGCCCAGTTTCACTGCAGGGAATAGGTGAGAAAGATCATGAGTCCAGGAGTTGGTCTCGATGATCCTGATGTGTCCCTTCTAACTCAGCATATTCTATGATTCTGCCTTTGAAATGTTGAACAACTTTAAAAAAACTCATATAAAATGCCCTGGACCTATCACCACACCTGCCATCAGAGTGTCTCCATTTTTGGAAGATGAACTGAGCAAAAAACATGTATGTGGGCAGGGCAGCAGTGCTTTCAGTGGCAGCACAGAAACAGGCAGACTTCCTGAGCCAGAAGCATTTCCTGCACACAATGGGCCACACAAAATGAGGCTGCAATCTTGGTTACATCAGACACGACTTTCTGTGCAGTCATATATTGTAAATGATGACAAAGACAGGATCCTTTTGAGCATCATGTCTGGGTCTGTGAGAAGAGTTCTGCAAGTGTGGGTGGGGCAGCTCAGCAGCAAAAAGATTTCTAGAATGCGAAGTACAATATTAATGGTGATAAATTCAGCCCTTTTTTTGGTGAGATGACTAGTGTGTAAGCATGTTGTTGAGCAAGTAGAGGAGAATAACTAGTCATGCAGCGACCCAAAGCATAATTCCCCATCTCAATGCCCTGGCAGCACGTTGGGACTAGCAAATCAAGAGCAAGAAAGGTTATTTAGGAAATTAACCATTTTGATGGGCAGGGGTAGTAGACTTGGATACTTTCTCAGCTGCATCAGGGTCACTGATGGGGAAAAATTTCTCTCTGCTATCCTGGCTGCTGCTGAGATAGAGTTAATTTTTTTTTCCTAGCAGCTGGTACTGTGCTGTAGGGTTTCCATTCAGTATGAGAACAATGTTGATAACACACTGATGTTTTAGTTGCTGCTGAGAAATACTTACTCTAAATCAAGGACTTTCCAGTTTCTCAACCTTTACTGGCAAAGAGATACACAAGAAGCCAGAAGGGAGCATTGACACAACAGCTGACTCAAATTATCCAAAGGGATATTCCATACCACAGAATGTCATGCCCAGTACATAAACTGGGTGGAGTTGATGGGAAGGGACAGTCACTGCTCAGGATTGGACTGAATGTTGGTCAACAGGTGGTGAGCAATTGTATTGTGCATAATTTGTGTTTCTTGGGTTTTATTTCTCTCTCTCTTTATTGCCAACTTTTTAATTACTATTATTAGTATTATTGTTATTATTAATGGTTTATTGTTTATGTTCAGTGTTTTATGTTTTGTTTTAATGATTAAACTGTCCTTATCTAAACCCGTAAGTTTCTCCTCCCCATCCCACCAGGGCCAGGAGGCAGTAAGTGAGTGGCTGTGTGTTACTTAGTTGCTGGCTGAGGTTATACCACCCCATCCACGAATTCAGATATTCATGCTCCAGATCAAAAGGAAGGAGTAATTGTGTTGCAAGCTTTTGTAACTAACCCTGGAAGACAAGGCCTGTGTTAGGCTATACAGGGAGGTGCCTGGTGTCTGGGTGTCTCACAGCTCCCTCCTGGCCATGCTAACACAAGCAGACTATGATCCCTTCAGTTCCCAGCACACTGAGATCAACAGACTGACACATCAAGAGCCACTGGAGACTGTGTCTGCACCCTGGCAGTCAAGCTCATGAGCTCATCCATTGGCAGTCTCCAGTAAGACCTTTTCAATCACTGCTTTAGTTACTAAAGTGGTGGCTGGATATGTGTGCTTGTCCACCTCAAAGAAAAATCCCTGATTTTCTGTCAGACTTTATTCTACTCATAGCTTTCCTACTTTTTTTTTTTTTTAACATACTTAAGTGTATCTGTCTCATAACCATAAGGAACTACATCTCAAGGTTTTTCCTTCCCTACTTAATCCAGCACTGATGATTAAGTATGGTAGGGTATGTCACATACTTAGCAACAGGGGCTCACTGGCTTGCGAGAAAGGAGAAGGCAAGATGTCTGCAGAGACTTACACCTGACAGGAGTTTGGGACAGGAGGAGAGAAGCCAAAAATACTTCATAACAATGACAAGTAGAATCAAATAACTCCTTGAGTTCAAACATACTTCAGGCAAGAATTGATTTGAGTTTTCAAACTTGTGATAGATTGGGCATAGAAAAGTGTACAGAAGAGAATTATCACTCCCTTAATGTATGTGGATCACCTTTATGCTGGATGACATGATTCTGGGTGTGGAAAAAACACATTTTTGCCTTAGCAGGGCAAGCCCATCAATGAATGTCCTGACGTAAATTTTTACATTGTGTCCTTGGATATGCCGAAGTCCTGGATTGCAACTGTGACATGTTACTGTGACAAGGAATAAAGTCTGATGTCTTGAGAAATGTCAGGTAGATTTCACTTTCCTCTCCTAAGCTAAAGCTCACTTTCATAGTGTCTGATACAATGCCATCCAATAGTCAGAGCTGATTTGGTAGCAGGGTGGGGAGTGCATGGGCCCCACATAGAGTCACATAAATTCTGTTCAGAATAAGTGTTTGCTTCAGTGCCCAAGACACACCTGTTCTCTCATAGTAACTGCAACACAGTAATAACAAGAGAAAATCCCAGGAGAACATCAGATGAGTGAGGAGCAGGTGCAATGGGTATAGATACAGTACAAGGAAGGGGAGCTTTGTGTTTCAGGCTTGGAGAAGTTGGGGCCATGGCAGTCAGAACTGAAGCATTCATTTTTACCAGTGGTCTTCCTGAAGGCAGGATGCTTAGTCCAGTCCTGTGATATCTGACATTCCCTAAGCTGATGCATTTGCAAAGAGAGTATATTACAGAAGAAATGATTCGAGGAGTTCCCATGGTGTTGTTGATGTTTTCCACAGAATCCAAGTAGGTCAAATAGCTCTTACTTGGTTCACTTGGGATCAAGTGGAACAATGCCGAAAGGGATTGCTTGCCAAGTACACGATTTCCACTGTGGCTCTGGTCCAGGCTCTGTCTGATCAGTAAGGTTACAACACCACCAAATTCTTCAAAGTTGCTGTTGATGGAGTTGAGACAGTTTACAACAAAACCACCACAAGTACAAGCGACAAAGTATGCACCCAAACCTGCACATATTTATTGGGAACCAATTGAGTTCCATGGCAAAGCAGCATCAAGAGCACAAAGAGAGCATGAAAGAACAAAGCAAAAAGAGCCTTTGGGCTGGCAAAGAAGCTTCATTCAGAAATATGGTTATCTGACACTTGATCTTACACAATCCGGACAGACAAAAATTACTCCTTCATATGACTATATAAATATTCTCACCACCACTCCCAGCTTCAGTCAAACAGTGTGGTCTTACAGTAATTCAGCACCTTGTGTCTAAGGGCTGCAGCATTTTTAATCTAATACAAACTACCCTACAAGTGAACTTACAATTTTGTGAAGCCACCGTGTCATTACTGTCTCTGCTGTTTGCAGCTACTGGCCTCTCGTCTCTCTCTGTCCAAACGCAACCTATGTAAGTTCTGGCAGAGAGTAGAGAGGGAACCAATGAAACTGGAGCACGCAGACAGCTGTCTTTCCCTCCCCCTTCACGCCCTCTCTTTTTTTTTCCTTTGCAAAGATACTAGGATGTTGCTCTGTACAGCATTACAAGCCCCACTGTGCTCTAGAGAGCCATGCCTAAACAGGTCCAAAAATATCAGTCAGTGTGTTAGGTGAAAAACCAATGAATGTTAAGAACAGCTTAGAGAGCAAGCCAGAAGTGACACAGAAGAAGATAGTTTGGTAGCTTAAAAAGGGGGTGGGGGGTGGGAAGAATACAAAATACAGGCAGCGATTTGGGGTGAGAGTATTTTTGATGCAGAGAAATGGGTGGATATCAAAACAAGGAAAGAAAGTAGCAAAAACTAATGGGAAAAGCAAGACACAGATTCACACAGGAAAAAGTTGGAGAAAATAAAGAAAATTAAAAGATTAGGAAAACATGAACGAAATGTAGAACTGACAAAGAGGAGAGACAGAAAAGTGAACATATGGATACAGAGAAAGGACAATTAAAGCATCAAAAACAAGGAGCCAAGCTCTTTGTAGTTAAAATATCTGTGAGAGACACCAAGAGTAGAGACTCAGCACTAAGTGGATTTTTGTAGTTTGGGCTGCTGTGCAAACCAGCCACCCTCATGTGATACTATGCCTGAGCTACATCTTGCCAGGAACCTCATATTTCAGTGGGTCTCTGCTCACCCACACATTTCCATGCTGTGCTCTTTTCCTCGGTGACAACACACTTCTAGGATTCTGAGCCTGAAAGAAAGCAGTGATGAAAGACTTCTGTTTAATTTTTTCCTATTTCTGATATTTTTCTTTCATAGATCCCCACAGCAGTTGAGACTCCTGTTGGGACACACATACATCCTCAGACCTGATCTTTGTTCTATATAACTCAACAGGTGACTACTGCTGACTTCAATCAGAGCCCACAAAGAACAACCAGTATCAGGATGCAGAGGGAAGGTACAGGTTGATGTGGGAACAATGTTGAAATGGCGAGACTCAGAAAGCTTAAGCTGGCAAAAAGAATTTGAGCAAGAGTGACGTTTGGAATTTGGGAAAGAGTAGGTGGTATAGGAGCAACTGTGGATGGTAAAAATAAAAAATGAAAGTCATGGTGCCCCTACTGAAACCACCTACACTACCACCATATTTTATCTGTCACTCCAATCACTTGCTGAGTTGAGACAGAGTTTTACTCTTTGCACCCTAGAGACAATTTTTCAAAAACACTGTACCTACAGCCTCATATGGAAATCCAGCGAAAGTTTGAAAGTTCCCATAGGACTTAAAACCTCTGTCTCTCACTTGAGGTTTTTCACTCTGGGGAAAGCAGCAGAACCCAGAAACCCCACGAACGAGGTCTGCCGCGGTGCGAACCCCAAGCTGTTCGGGCCGGGCGGAGCCGGGACGCCGCGGCACGCCAGCACGGGCTGTTTCCCCGACAAAGAACAGGAGACACGGCGGTTAGGAGATGCAGACTCTGTGCCTTAGAAATCCAGGGTTTATTAGGGTGCAGCAGGGCGGCGAGGGGTCCGTGGGTGTCGGGAAGGGTCGAAGGGGACCGGAACAGTGCTGAATCCCAAGGCGCAGAGTGCAGAACAGAAGTGAACATGGGGTTAAGAGGGACCGAAGGATGGGAGGAGTTTGGATGGCAAGGGTTGCTAGGCGTACAGGATGGACAGGGGGGCTGGGGAATAGGGGTACAAGGGGGGAGGTTACAGAACTTTAAAAACCAATAATAAACTGCGGGTAGAGGAACATTCTAGCTATTAACTCCAAAAGGATAAGGAGGAGGAGAACTCCAAAAGGCCAATACTTCTGTTCCCTGTTGCATATTTAGGAGGCTAGTAGCAAGGTGTCTTGGGGGAACACTTTTCTGTCACCCTGAGCTAAAAGCCTCTTCAGACCCAGGCTTCGTCACGTAGTTCAGCTTCCAAGTTCATCTGGGCTAACCTCACTGCTACACTCACTAAAAAAAAAAAAGAGTGCAACCTTGATAGTACATCTGCTCATTCCTCATACAAGCCTCCTTCAGGAGGTGCTCCATACTCTGCTTCCCAGAGCTGAGTACTTAGGAAAGCTGTGATGCTCTGAACAGCCTCACTGCAGACTCCCACACAGTGTACAGCAGCTGGAGCTCAGCCCTGGCCCCGGACTTGACCCTGTGGGGGAGGTGGCCCAGTCTTCTGTTCATCTGATGACCACTGGATCCACAGCAGGTCCTGTCTCTGCCTCAGATCTGCTTGAATGTAGAGGATGGCACCCTGACAGGGGCCACCTCTCTGCCTTGGCAGTGGATTCTCCAAGGGTGAAGCTCTACTCTTGCTGCTCCGTGGCACTGACTAGGAGGCACTGAGATTTGGCTGACCAGTAAACTGTGAACTACTACCACTTGTTTGTCTGAACACAAATAATTCAGCATTTGTAGGACCAGTTATGGTCCCTACCCAACTCTTGTTGCTGTGAAACAAAAAAACCTGCCATGTAGACAGAGCAGGACTTCAGGCAGTTTCAGGGAATTTATAGCTGAAAAGAGGAAGATTTAATTACATTTTCTAAAAGCACAATAGTGGGATGTCCTTAGAATCACAGTTCATAAATAGTTCTATCACTACAAATAGTTCTTGCAAATAGTCTCCATCTTTCTTGCAGGTTCCCTTCAAGTACTGGAAGGCTGCAAAAAGGTTAACCCTCAAGTCTTCTCTTTCACAGGCTGAAAAACCCCAAATCTCTCAGCCTTCCCTTGTAGGAGAGGTGCTCCATGCCACTAATCACAATGGAGGCTGTTCATCTTGCACTTGATCAACAACTTGGGCATATAGTATAGAAAATTTAAACTGACGGGATCAGCACACAGGCACCATTTTCATTCATTTTTTTTCCAAATCTGAGTAAGGTTAACAGGCTTTGCCATGGTGGCGGTTGTTTCAGATCTACCATTTCTGAGACCACACAGCTGCCACGACCAGCTTTGGCTTGCCCAGCCATCGCTCCGAACCAGTCAGCTGAGCAGGGCCGGATCCGCAGGGAACAGCAGCACAAGCATCGGGGAAAACAGCAGCACAACCGTCATTCATCTGGTTTTAATCCAACGACGACCGGCCTGGACCAGCACAGGCTGCCGGGGACGGAGTCCCGCTTTGTGAAGCTGCAGCGAGGCCGAGGGCTGAGGGCTCACGGCTGACCCGCCCCGAGCCGCGCCGGAGGCACCTGCCGGGTACGACATCCTCGCGGCGCAGCCGCCACCTCGCCACCGCCAGCCCAGGACTACAGATCCCAGCGTGCCTCCCGCGCCCGCCGCCGCGGCCGAGCCAACGGGGAGGGAGGACGCAGCTCCCGCCTCCACGCAGCAGGTGTGGAAGCAATCCCCGAGCCGCCCTTCCCCCGCCCGCAGGCAGAGGGCTGGCGCGGGAGACTGTTACAAAGGAGTAGAGCGGCGGGAGAGGGAGCGGGCCCTGGCTTCCATATGGAAGCCGTAGGGGCGTCTCCTCCCCGCTCCCTGGACGGCCGAGGAAGCGGGAGCGGAGGCCGCACCCCCGGGGAAGCGGCGGCTCGGGGGCTTCCCGCGCGCTGTCAGTTACGGGCGCGCCAGGCGGGCGGACGCCACCGGGTTGGCCGGCGGCCGCGCGCGGTCCCGCCCGCCCCCTCGCCGGATTCGCTGGCGACCGGGGCGCGCGTACCGTCAATCATCGGCCTGAGCCGCGACGGGACCCGGGGCTGAGGGCTCGGCCTGGCCCCGCC
>VZRM01001490.1:138657-173606 GCA_013397955.1 Grantiella picta
CTCGGGTTCCCCCTTTTCTTCCCTCTGTTCCCCCCTTCTTACCCCGCTCTTCTCTCGCTGCCCCTCCGCCCATCCGTGCTGCTTCCTCTTGTGTCCCCTTTCTTCTCTTCCTCTCCTGCCTGCCCCTCCGGCTTGCCTCCTCCGTACCTCCCTCCTCCATTCCCCCTTTCTTCGCTAACCCTCCCTCCTGTGCACATCCCTCCCTCCTTCATTCCTCNCCACTCAGTGGCCGTCGATGCTTTAGGGGGCAGGAGGAGGAGGAGGGTTGTGGGTGGTTTTTTCCTGCTGTCTCTGGGAGAGGAAACCAAACCTCCCCTTTCTGGGTGTTAACTCTCCAGCCCCCATGGGTTGGGTTTCAAACCACGTTTCTTAGGACTCGTTCTTTTGTAATAATGATTGGTACTGTTGTTTTTATGAAAAGGCAAAAGCAACACACTGGGAGCCGAAAAGGATATGCTCGTAGGTTTTGTTATTGTATAAATGAAGGTGAATAATTAACCTGTTACACTTGATATTTTTGCAGATCAAAAGAAGGAGGAAACTATGCCCACAGAGGGAGAGAAGTCTCCCGAGGCAGAGAATAACAACAATAATAATAAAAAAGGGAAAACTGGAGGCTCACAGGTAAAGAACACACACCCGAATAGGGAAGTGCACAAACTATTAGCATTTAAAATGAAATGTTCAGCTAACAGCATTTCCTGCTCAGGGCATCTTTCTTTGGGTTGAATGAAACACAGTTGGTTGGGTGCAATGTTTTTACTGCCTGGACATGTTTGTTTGATTGCATTTTGCAGTGATCAGCTGCTTTCTATGTAATAGAAGCATTTTTTCATCTTTTTCTTTAATTTAGGGGGGAATAAAAGACTGAATTGAGGATGCAGTTGAGGTCTTGGCTGTCACATAATCATTGATAATTAGGGGCTTTTAAGGACAAGTTTAAATATTATTTACAACAATTCATACTTCCTTATTAAGAGCTGTGTCATTGGTCTCTATGTAGAAGCATTTTTTTTTTTTATGCTTCCTGTGCAAACCTTAATCCTGACTTCTGATGGTTCATACTTGTGCTCTTCTCCTGAATCTTTTCTGTTTTCTCTCTTTATGGTTATGGATAGGATTCTCAGCCTTCACCTCTCGCTTTGCTAGCAGCCACTTGCAGCAAAATAGGAACTCCTGGTGAGAATCAAGGAACTGGACAGCAACAGATTATTATAGACCCAAATCAAGGTTTGGTGCAGCTTCAGAATCAGCCACAGCAGTTGGAATTGGTAACAACTCAGCTTGCTGGAAATGCTTGGCAGCTCGTTGCTGCTGCTCCTTCTGCTTCAAAAGAAAATAATGTTGCTCAGCAAGGATCTTCGGTTGCCTCAACTGCTGCAAGTCCCTCCAGCAGTAACAATGGAAGTACATCTCCTTCAAAAACCAAATCGGGCAATTCTTCTACAACGACCCCTGGACAATTCCAAGTCATTCAAGTACAAAATCCAAGCGGAAGTGTCCAATACCAAGTGATTCCACAGATTCAGACAACGGAAGGTCAAATCAATCCATCTAATGCTACTGGTCTACAAGACATACAGGGTCAAATTCAGCTTATTCCTGCCGGGAATAATCAAGCTATCCTCACAACTGGAAACAGGACAGCTTCGGGGAATGTTATTGCTCAAAATCTAGCAAATCAGACAGTTCCAGTCCAAATTAGGCCTGGTGTTTCCATACCACTGCAACTGCAAACTATTCCTGGTACTCAGGCGCAAGTTGTAACAACGCTACCTATAAACATTGGTGGGGTAACACTGGCACTGCCTGTAATTAACAATGTTGCCACTGGAGGAAGTTCGGGGCAAGTTGGCCAGTCTACTGAGAGTGGAGTTTCCAATGGAAATCAGCTGACATCTACGCCTGTCACTTCTGCCTCTGGTAGTACCATGCCAGAGTCTCCTTCCTCATCTTCCACAGCTACAACCACTGCCTCAACATCTCTGACTAGCAGTGACACACTGGTAAGCTCTGCAGAAACAGGCCAGTACACAAGCACAGCAGGCAGCAGCTCAGAGCAGGCGACTGAAGAGCCTCAAACATCTGCTACAGATTCCGAAACCCAGAGCTCCAGTCAGCTTCAGTCCAATGGACTACAGAATGTCCAGGATCAGTCAGGTTCCCTTCAGCAGGTCCAAATCGTAGGTCAGCCTATTCTGCAGCAGATACAGATCCAGCAGCCTCAACAGCAAATTATTCAGGCCATTCCTCCACAGTCATTTCAGCTCCAGTCAGGGCAGACTATACAGACCATCCAGCAGCAGCCTTTGCAGAATGTTCAGCTGCAGGCAGTGAGCCCAACTCAGGTGCTCATCAGGGCTCCAACTTTAACACCATCAGGACAGATCAGCTGGCAAACTGTGCAGGTTCAGAATCTGCAAAGCCTTTCAAATCTTCAAGTTCAAAATGCTGGGTTACCCCAACAACTAACCATTACCCCTGTGTCTTCAAGTGGTGGCACAGCCATTGCGCAGATTGCTCCGGTGGCTGTTGCTGGTACCCCCATCACTCTAAATGCTGCCCAACTTGCTTCAGTACCTAATCTTCAAACAGTAAGTGTTGCCAACCTGAGTGCTGCAGGTGTTCAAGTTCAAGGAGTTCCTGTTACCATTACCAGCGTTGCAGGTGAGTGGTCTGATAAAGTTTTGGGTTTTTGCTTGTTTGTGGGTTTTGTTTTGTTTGTAGTGGTTTGTGGCTTTGGTTTGCTTTTTTTTTTTTTCCACCCTTGCAAGATACCAGATTGTTTTAAATTAACACTTTTTTCAGAATTTTCTGTAATAAACGTTAAACCCTTAACTGTGAAGAAATATCTTATACTTATCACTAAAATTCAGATTTTAAAATTGCTGGCATTTTTGCTAAACATTGAGTTAATATTACCAGTGGTGTCATTTGAAATGGAACTGTTTGTATTTGATAAACTCTACTTAAATGATTCTCTCCTCCATCTTGCTAAAGACTTGTAGGCCCCCAAAGTGAACATGAGACTTTACTGTTAGAGCTTTGATATGTTTGAAAAACAAGAAGAAAAAGCTTTTTCCAGCCAGGCAGTATTCCTAATCTCATTTTTTGGGGATAGTGAATGAGAAGTGACAATATATGAACTGGGATACCTTGTGTCCTAGCATGCATTTGTATGGAAACTACTCATTGCATTCTGCACTAGTTCATAAAGTTGGTCCCTTAAAAGCTTGAGTTCTGAAAGGAGATCGAGTGGAGTAAGGTGTACTTGCACACATCACAGTTTCTGTGGCTTGCTTTAAAATAAAAATATATATTCAACTGGTGACTGTACTGCAGTACTTGCTGCTGAACTTTTGATACGTATTATGAAATGCCTGTTTGGTTATGCTCGTCTAATAGTTGGGAAAGGAGCTAATAGGCTCTAGGCTGGATAACTGAGCTTAGTTTTATGGTAAACTCTGTGCAAGGTCTCTGCAGTGTCCCACAAGGGCAACTCTATATGTAAAATTTGCTGACTTTTAATGTTTCAGATAAAACTTGATTGAGGTAATTCTCTTTGCCAGCTTGATAACTACTTACATAAGCTTGGGTTTATGTCATAGAAGTAAAAGTCTTCTGTTGTAGTAGTTACAATAAACTCTTCTTAACAACAGCCTGACTGTAGGCAGTTTTTTAGTATAAAACTGTAAGAAAAAGCCCATCATGTTTAACTGCTGTCCAGTCTGCATAAGCAAACATTAGTATCATATTGACTCTTAAATGGTTTGGCTTTTTATAGGAATATGCTAAGGTGAGAAATTTGCCATTGGGAGAATTTTGTCTGCTATGGTACTTCTTGGCACTGGATGGCATGTTGAAATACTAAGAACTGAGTTAGATGCAATAAACCTAGCTTGTTTAAGGAGTGTCACACAAACGTTAATTTGGGTAATCAGAATTAAAATCTTGACCTTGTGTTTAGCTGTAATGATTCAAAGAGAAGTTTTAGTTATCTGTAGCTGAGCAGCTGCAGTCCTGTTTACTTTGGAACACTTCTTTTCTTGATGGGAAGGTGCCGGTTGACCATTTTTTTTAGACAGAAATCTCTGCTTTGGTCGAGACTCATCATAGGAAGCCTGCTTTGGGAACAGCCTAGTTTTGGGGATGCAGGAAGAATCTTTCTCCATGTAGCTTTTTTTCCTGCTTACTAATGGTGTGCTACTGTTTAGTACACACTACCAGGTATTAGAGCAAGAGATTCTGAATATCATCTTTGTTGGTTATATTGACCTTACCTGCGCTTGCATATTATGTCTTTTGGAAAATGAAGGGATTGAGATTGGTAACTTGAGGATGAAAGAAGGGGAATGAGTCACAAGTATGGTCCTGGACAAGCCAAGCCTTAGTCATACAGTGTTTGTATGTTAACTAGACTACATTTTGTGACCATTGAATTCCTCTTCACTATGCCCACTCTTTCCTGCCCTACTCCCAGTAAGCCTTACGGCTGTTTCCATAATTTTTTGGCAGCAGTGAATCATAGAAGCATAGAATAGTTTGGATTGAAAGGGACCTTTAAAGGTCATCTAGTTCAACCCCTCTGCAATGATCAGGGACATCTTCAATGAGACAGGTTTCTCAGAGCCCCATTCAACCTCACCTTGAACGTTTCCAGGGATGGGACATCCACCACCTCTCTGGGCAGTCTGTTCCAGTATTTTGCCACACTCATTGTAAAAAACCCTTTCTTATAACTAATCTCCACCTACCCTCTTTCATTGTGAGGCCATTCCCCTTTGTTCTCTCACTGCATGCTCTTGTAGAAAATTCCAACTCTCTTGTAGCATCTCTAGTTTTTGGCAGGTGCTGTAAGGTCTCCACAGAGCCTTTTTTTCTTGAGACTGAACAACACCATTTCTGTCAGCCTTTCCTTATAGGAGAGGTGCTCCACCCCTAGAAATATCCTGACATTTTTTCCTTTCCTTAGTCAATAAGGCACTCTTTCTCCCCCAAGACTTGATATTAGGGAGAAAGAACAAGCCTTGTGAATGCAAGAGATTACTTGTAATTTTCTTCTCTTACTTATCTCTGCTTCTGTCCTGTGAAACTTCTTGATGCTACACTCTGGGAATGGGAGACATGGGAGAATGGAAAGGAGTGTGAAGAACATAATGTCCATAATTCTGTATTAAGATTCCAAATAAAGAATGGCTCTGAAATAGAATATTGCGAACATGCTAAGACCTAAACTTTGTGTGCCACTTAAAAAGAATAAGATAACTTGACCAGGGCTGTTAACTTCCTCAGGTTTTCTGGTTTTTATTTGAATTTTTTTGTTTTGTTATTCCCAGGCATCATTACAGGAAACCTTTTGAAAAATAAACAGCTCAGCTACCTCAATATCTGCAGACTGGTATTTCTTTTCTGCAGTACCTGAGCTTGCCAGTGTGAAGTGTCTTGAAAATAAGTTGAACTCTCCACAAGTAGATCATTCGCCACAAATAAGCAGTAGAAGTAGGTGTTAGAAATGAGCTGAATGGAGGATGTCCAGGAAATATTAAGGAGAAGGCTGAGTGAAGAACTCATCCCATGCATTGATTCAGGTGCTCTTAACTTCGTTAGGGAAAAGAAGTTACTTTTGTCCTTCAATCAATCCCCTTCAATCGAGCCAGCTGAGTTTCTAGAAAAAAAACTTTAAAATGACAATAAAAGATCACAATAAATAACTGGTTTTTGTATTTGTGTCGTATTTCTGTTCCCTGAACAGTGGTTTTCCGAGTTATTTCTACAGTGAGATATTTAAGCACTTTTTTCTTTGGCTTTTCAGAAGTGACTGAAATAGTAAAGCAAAAAAAAATCTTAGTTTAAAATTATAACAGAACTGTTAATTGATAGAAAATTTTGAGAAATGGGGGGAGTTGTGTGTTTTGTTGGGTTGTTTTTGTTGTTTTGTTTTGTCAAATAGATTCTAAATTCCAAAAGAGAAAAATTTCACATTGGGAAGAAAAACATTAAAATCTTCTAGTAAACACTATATTTTGGTCTACCTTTTATACCTTTTGTTACTGAAAGTCTACTGTAAACCCAGCAAGATACATAAGTGTTTGTGAGGGTTTTTCGTTGTGTTTTTCAGTTAAAAGGTCAAAAACTGATCCTGGTAAGTACTATACTTTGGGTTATATACTGCATATGGTCAAAAAGCAGGGTAAAGCAGAGAAGTTCTCACATTCTTTCACTTTCTGGCCTGAGGGAGAGCTTTAATATCAATGATGAAAATGATTTTTTAACTCTGAGGTCATCTGAGTACTGACACAGGTTACCCGGAGAAGTTGCAGACTCTCGATCTTTGGAGATATTCAGAAACTGTCTGGACATGGTCCTGGACAACTTTCTGTCAGTGGCCCTGCTTGAGCAGGGTGACGGGACCAGATGGCCCTCCAGAGGTCTCCTAAAGTCTACACCAATAAGTGATTCTGTAAAATTTTATTAAGATGTACTATGTGTCAGCCAAATGCATAATTAAATGTACTGAAGAAAATTTTAAACTTCTCATCCAGTGAAGTTTCTGAGCCTTAAAACCAGATGTTTAATTAAGAGGTAGTCAAACAACATAAAAACCATTGTTTACTTGAACATTTGGGGATCTACTAATACCTACCTTGCTATGAGATCAGTGTCTGGCATAGCATTTTACCAAGCTAGTTCTGTACAAAGTATTTCTTCTGTGCTGTGTCAGTTGTTGCTTTGCACGTGGTTCGCTGTAGAGGGGATAGGCTGGAATGTAATAGGTGGCAGCTTCCTGAATTTAGCCGCTATGGTCCTGGGGACAAGCACATAGTGCAGAGTACTCTTGCCTTTTTTCAAGGCTTCTGCTGTGAGAGTCGCAGATGCAAGTTCAAAGGACTCCTGTCCCCAGCCCCATCCCTTTTAAAACAAGGTATCTTTTGCCTTTTTAAAGCTTATTTTCAGGCCTTTTGATTTGTCTAGATGTGTTAACTGACAATGTAAGTGACTATTTGAAAGGAACTGATTTTAGTACTAGTTGATTCTAAGAAAAATATACAGATCATAAAATTGTTTCCTTTTGGTAGGCTAAGTTGTTTTATCTGGTTGGTTGGTTTTGGTGTTTTTCTCTTTTTTTCCCTAGTGTTTTGTTTTTTGGGTTTTTTTGTGTTTGGTTGGTTTGTTTTGTTTTATCTCTCAGAATAATTCCTTCTTATGAGGAAAAAAGTAATAGATCAAACTCATATCTACTTAAATTATACATATTAGAGTAATTTTGTTAGATGATGATGGAGGTGTTTGCCCCATACAAAAGTGAATGAGATGCTTTGTTTTGAAATAGTGAAAAATATTATTTATATTTTATTCATGCTTGTTCCAAGCTTTTTTACTTGCTTTAAGCAAAATTCATCAGGTTCCATCACCCTGCAACACAAGTTCAAGCCATTTTCTTGAAAATGAGTGGTGACATGGCCTGAATTAGGGGGAATTTGGAGTTCATCCACCCAAAATAACCTGGAGCAATGACTTCTGTTCAGTGGAACAGTCTGTTGCCTGGCAATACTACAACTGGAAAGTTTTAAGTCTTTTGTAGGGGTGGGCTGTCGGCTCTGAAATAGTTATTAATAAATAGTTATTAATGACAATGAAATCCAGTGCCAAGTGTTCTTATTGGGGTACTTTGAAAATATAATGAGCCTTGCCTTTCTCTTTCATATTCTGTAGTAATGTGGCTTGATACTTTCACATCACTGTGATTGGTAGTTATATAATTTGCCAGTACCTTGAGGTCTCCTGATTTTTTTGTGCATTTTCCCCCTTGTCTGCATCCAGCTTCAGCCTGTCTTCAGGGGTTTCTCTTCCCTTTCCCTCTTTGTTAACTCTTTTTGTGTGACAGTCATTAGTTTTAGGACTTGCAGTTTAAAGACTGAATATGTTGTTTAGACATGACTGTCATTCTGGGTCAAAGTTTGATGAGAGTTTGAAGTGTTCTACCAAATTCTTTAAACAGGAAAAAAAAATTATTATTTTAAATGTATGTTGCTCAGGAATAGTGACTGGAAAAAGCAAAACATCACACCCATTTTTAAAAAGGTAATAGGTAGGCCCCTGAGAAGTACCAAGCGGTCAGCTTCATCTCTATGTCTGGTAAGATCATGGAACAGATCCTCTACAAGCTATGTTGGGCATATGGGTACAGAGGTGATTCGAGACAGCCAATATGTTGTCCCAAATGTCAAACGTGGCTTCACAAAGGGCAAACCATGTCTGACTAATCCAGTGTCCTTCTGTGATGGAGTCATTGTATCAGTAGGTAAAGAACAGCAGCTGATAAACATCTACTTCATCTAACGACTTACAGAAGGGTTTTTGACATAGTCTCTCACAGTAGCCTTGGAGAGATGGATTTTATGGATGATTGGAAATGGATGGCCACATTCAGAGTTGCCATCAGTGGTTCAATCTCCAAATGCAGATCACTAATCAGTGGTGTCCCTCTGGGGTCCGTACTGGGACCAGTACTGTCAGTATCTGTATTAATGGTGTTGTGGGATTGCATGCACCCTCAGCAAGTTTGCAGGTAGCACCCAAATGAGTGGTGCAGTTGATGTGCTTGGGGGAAAAGATGCCAGTCAGAGGGATCTTGGCAGGCTTGAGAAGTGGGCCAATGTGAACCTCATTGTACTTCAGCAAGGCTGAATGAAAGGTCCTGCACCTGTGATGGGGCAATCCCTAATGTCAGTATAGATTGTGTGATGAAGTAATAGATTGAGAGCAGCTCTGTGGAGAAAGACCTGGGGATGTAGGTAGATGAAAAATGGGATATGTACTGGCAATGTACACTTGCAGCCCAGAAAGCCTATTGTATCCTGGGCTACATAAAGAGAAGCAAGGCCAGTAGTTCAAGGGATGTGATTCTCTCCCTCTTTACCGCTGTTGTGAGATCCCATACGTAGTACTATGCCCAGTGCTGGGATCCCCACTAGAAGACAGACATGGATCTGTTTGAGCAGGTCCAGAAGAAGGCTGTGAAAATGATCTGAGAGCTGAAACACATCTCCTATGAAGACAGGCTGAGAAAGTTGGGGTTGGTGAAACTGGTGAAGAGAAGGCTCTAGGAGACCTTATTGCAGCCATTCCATATACAATGGGATCTTGTAAGAAAGACAGACTTTTTACCAAGGCCTGCCCATAGTAACAGCACAAGGGGCAGCAGTTTTAAGCTGAAAAAGGGTAGCTTTAGATTGGACATAAGGAAGAAATTCTTTACTCTCAGGGTGGTGAGACATTGGAACAGGTTTTCTGGAGAGATCGTACATGCCCCTCATCACCTTGAAAGTGTTCAAGGTGAGGTTTGGTAGGTCTTTGAGCAACGTGATCTAGTTGAAGGTGTCCCTGCCCATGACAGGGGGATTGGAGCTACATGATTTTTAAAGGTGCCTTATGATGCAAACCATTCTGTGATTCTGTGAATATAAGAATCAAAAGTGTTTCTGACCCTGTCTCATGCTGACTGCAGGTGATGCATACAAGAACAGTGCTCAGATACTCTTCCTACCATTCAGTCATCTCCTAAGCCAGAAGTGGGATTTTCTTTGTAACATGTTTAATAGTTCTTGATGGATTTATTTTCTCTGAATTTGTCCGTTCTGAGTCTGTCTAATTTTTAATACATTTGATATTTATCTGCAATATATTGTGTTTTAATTGTTACATAAGACACGTTTTTATTTAATGTTCTTAAGCTCCTCTATTATGAAAACTTAAAATACCTGATTCATCTTCATACTACTCACAGTCTTCTATTATTCTCTATTTCTATGCTAGATTTTGAGAGAGGGAAAGGTGTTTAGTCTAAAGTCCTAAAATGTTGCGCTTACGCTAACCTTGCTGAATGAAAGAAAATGCATTTTTGTGACAACACATATCCTGTGGGGCTCCTCTTGTGTTAATGTAATAGTGAGTATGTCTAGAAACAGAACTCAGTGAGTGGTATAGCTAAGAAAGAAGGGATGCCTGTAGGTGGTAAGAAGGTGAAAAGGGTTTAAAATAGCCACATTACATACAAGCAAACTGGCAAATATACACCCCAAACATGGAAGTCAAAGGAGCTGAAGGATAGGGGTTGCAATTTTTGGTTTTTTTTAAAGTAACTTGCAGTGCTTTCCTGGATGTTCATTGACAAGCAAGATACAGCAAACATCTCGAAAGAAACAAGCTGCAAGCTATGAAATCTGCAGTAAAAAGATAAGTACAAAGTACTAGGCTGAATTAAAGAAAAAAAAAGTTAAAAAAATTGAGTCTTTCTTAGTTTTTTACTTCATAGTATGTGACTTGGCATTCTGAGAGTATAGATGGGAAGAGTATAAAAATGTAGCATACTTCTTCCAAAGTCATGAAAGATCGTAACTGTTCTCAGGTTTCCTTGAGGTGAGAATTGAGCAGAACCACAGTGTTCTAAATATTAAAGTAATTACAGGAGAAGCATTTAGTCTTCTAATGACAAAATTGCTTTGGTTATGGGATTTTATTAAACTGAAATTCAGTACAGTGGCAGAAACAATTTAACAACAAATTGCTGGTGAAAACAAACATTTGCCATGGTGATGGTAGCATAAAAATAAGTGTCAATATACTGATCCTGAACTTGATGCCTAAGGAGTGTGCAATCTACCTGTTCAGATAAATTGCCAGTGGAGAATAACCTGGTAAATATGCCTCAGTAAAACAAGTCTTTTCTGCCTGACCTGTGAATAGCAAGGCATGACTTCATCATTACTTCTAAAATAAAATAGGAAGGGGAAGCATTTCAAGTACCAACTTTGCTCATATTTGCCAGGTAAAATAGGTTTATAATGAGCTATTTGTATGCTATAAACTTCAAAAAGAAAATGTAAGCTTTAAAGTAAATGTTACTAAAGCTGTATTTCCATATTAGATTATGTGTGTCATCAATACAGATGCACTCTCTGAGAGTATTGGGTTTTGCCATCTCCTCTCTCACACCATGTTGTCAGAAATTGGACCATGTGGAACAGGAAATGAATTGGCTGAGCTTTTTTGATCATAAAATGCCAAGCAAGTGAATTGAGTGATATGGCACGTTTTCAACAGCTTGTTAGTATTTTTTTCTTTTTTAAAGCATACTCAGATCTGCACTAAGCCAACCTTCTTGTTCTTCCACTACCACCTAGTGCAAGGGAAAGATGAGAAGCATATTCAAAATCTCATTTCAACAGCTTCCTCACTGTAAATTGAATTTTGGAGTACTAAGCTTCATGCGATTTTGGAGCTTGTAGATGAAATAAATCAATTCTTACTGTTTTAATATATTAAAAACCTTTTAATAGCAGTGGTGATTATTGGAAAAGCTAACTATATAGGGAATAGGATGTTGTGTTCTAAGAGGAATATTAATTTCAAGTGAAACAATGTTATTATTGGGGGTTGTCCTGTGGAGAGCCAGGAGTTGGACTCGATGTTGCTTGTGGGCCCCTTCCAACTCAGGATGTTCTCTGGTTATTGAAAAACAACTCTGTTTTTCAGAGGTCAGTGATTTTTAATGGATAATTTAGTCAGTGAAAGTTGCTTGATTTATATGCTATAGCATAGTAGCTTTGGAAGTAGTCAGGACTCCATAATGAAGTATAATTTTTAGAATCGATATTTTGCTCTGGTCATGACACTTTCACCAAAACAGTAGTTCTGGATGTATGTAGTCTCTTGAGAAATGTAGCATCTGAGCACAGGCTAAGGTTAGTGTGGGGCATGATTTTACAGTTACATTGATTCCTGTATGTATCCATTACTAACGATGGAGTTTCCACTGATGTTTAATACTGCTGAGAGTTGATAACAGTCATATACCTTGATCATTTGGGTGTTGGGAAAACTGTATCACCCCAACATGCATATTAAATCTTCATAGATTGGTGTACTAGTACTATGTTATTGTAAAGATAGAATTTTCAGTTCATATCTTCCTGCCAAAAAACCCCTTGGGATAAATGTTAAGTACAAGCCTGAGTTTCCTTAATTATAGTTTCAAGTGATGATATGACCACTTTTCCCTTGAGAAAAATACTGAAGTTTAAGAAATATGAGTCTTGATTTTCATGTTTCTTTGGTCATCGGGAAGTAACTGGCAAAAGCATGAAACTTTTCAGTTTGTTCTGATCCAAAAAAACAAGACTAGGTAAAGAGTTTTATAGGGTTAATAGTGTTACGGAAGATGCCAGAACTTTCATGGGTTTGGAGTTTGCATCTTACCGATTTATGTGTCCCTTCATTTGTGATTCTATAATATGTAGTTTTGTTGGTCCTTTCCTGGTGAAGGCTATAACAAAGTTTCAGTTACATCTTTAATAAACAAATTAGTCTTGACGTTGGTCAGCCTGTCTACCCCATAGGCTGTTAATAAAACTGAAGCTTGTGGCTCATGTTTATTTTATCTGTAAGATCTTAAAAAATGTTTTATGAATCTTGTTCTTCTTCCTGATAATATCCTTTAAATTCCTTTCAATCATCTTGCCTTTTTTTTTGCATATTTACTTTTATCTTGATCAACATAACATTTCATATAGCCAACATCATTACTTCAAAGACATTTGTGAACCTTCTAGTCAAGTGTAAAATATGTAAGCCAGCTAAAGCATAATCAAAATCCCATAACACTCAAGCATAAAAGCTCCCAGCCCTACCTCCCAAAATCCAAATAGAGTACTGGAACATAAGCTTATATTTTTTCATATTAGCCTACTTCTGTCCTTTCAAGATTCAGTTATTACTACTTCATGTTATTACTACTTCATGTTATTACTACTCAGAAATTGAATGGAGATGCAAGAAACGACACTTTGAGTGTGTGTTTTTGTTTCCATATGGGAGAAGTGGGGGGTTTTTTTGTTGTCTTTTTTTTTTCTTTGTTTTCTTTTGTTTCAGTTTGTCAGGTATTGAGCTCCTCTAGTCAGACTGTGGAGACTGACAGTCCACAAGTCTCTTTCTAGTTCTATCCCTGTTTAAGAGTTAAGGGAAGTTGAAGGGAAGTTAAGGGAAGTTGAAGGAAAACTGGGCCACATTCTGTTGTGGCTGTAAGCTGTAGAATAATCTTAGAGTTGGGGCAAGGGGATGGGGGAGGGGGAGATATTCCATAAAAATAAATCTAAGAGCCTCAATTTCTTATATCTGCTATTTGTTTCCATGCAATGTGTCTGATACTTTGCAGCACAGTTGGCAGTTGGGTTTTCAGTTATTGCTCTAAGGTTCCATATGCATGAAACTACTTATGGTCATCTGCAGAGAAGTGTTCTTGGACACTCACCTAAATATACTTTTCTTTTTGTCTATTTATTCAATTATGATGAAAATCAAGGCTTTTTGGAAGGGTGTCTTGTCCTTAGTATGACGAGTTCTTTTTCTGATTCCATCTCCTTATTTAGAATACCTAATACATTGACCAAATTTTCTTTTCATTTGAAGTCACAGTATCCAAAACAACCAGAGACATTGCCTTGCTTTAACTGAAACCACCACTTGGTTGTTCAAGACTAATTTTTGTGAAACTGTAGCTCAGTATTTGATTTTTGTGTTGGTTTAGTATGGGTCTTTCTGTGTTGTATTCGTGGTAGCTCTTTCCTATGTTTAATAAAGTAATAAAAAGTCAACTTGCTTTCAGTTTAATGAAAGGTACTATCAGCTGGAAAAACTTATTTTCTGGCTCAAAGTAGTGAAGTGCCCTCAGGTTGTCCTAAAACCCTTGGAGAAAGCCTTACATGTTTGAAAAGTCATTAAAGTAACTTGGTGAAACTTCTGGGGCATTGGTTTGTTTTGTGTTACCAATATGATTCTTGCACTAAAGAAAACTGTCTTCGTTTCTTTTAAGATGCTTAAACCCCTGAACCTCTATTGCCTTGAATTTAATATTTTAAAATGGTACTTTCAACAGAAGTTAAGCTTAGTTATGATGCTGTAAAGTAATTTTTAACGCAGACTTAGGAAGCTTTTGAAGAAGAGAATAACAAGTTCTTACAAATCTTGACGAAGTTAGCCATGGCTAGAAGATAGAAACTTGCTGCAGTGCCGCATAGGATGTAGAAAAGACAGATGGTCTATTTGGTGCTGCAGTTTGCACTGGAAACTTTCTGCTTGTAGTGGCATCTGGGTACAATGCCATGATTTGTGATGAACCAAATTTCTTGTAGTAGTTGGGTGAATCCAGTTTCTCTCCTTACTCCAAACTGATCTTCTCTACAGCCTTTGTGGGTCCCTTGCATCAATACTTCCAGTTTCTGTTCTGGGGAATTCTTCTTTTGTCACATCTTGTCTCTTCATAAATATTCATTAACCACTGATTAGGAGAGCAGAATTGTCAGCATACTGCATCATCTTCAGTGTAAATACTGAAATTCAGTGTTGTCTTCACATATATATAATTTTAAAATATAATTTGTGCTTCTTTCTTCAGCATGAGACCTCCTTCATAGTAGATTTTTTTAAAATTAATCTCTAAATAATTGACACAGACTTTTAAAAAAATGTTTAAATCTTGGCTATATCTTAATCAAAGCATTCTATTTTATTATATAGATGTGTTATTACAAATATAAATAAATACATTTTATTTTAAATAAATATAAAGTATATAGATATTATAATAAATTATCGGTATGTCTTTGTGGAAGAAGAATATTAAAGGATGCTTTTTCAACTTACAGCACCTGATGTGTGCAGGGTAAGGGAAGATGAAAAACTTCTTTTTCCCTATTGCTTTGCATCAGTGGGCTGTTAATGGGTGAGTTGCTGCCTCAGCTCTGATGCCTGTAGAGCTTTGGAACTCTGCAGGCTGTCTTGTAGTAATATGCATTGAATTATGGGTGCTAACTAGAGCTTTCTCTTTGCTTTTTAGAATACGCACTTGAACAAATGTTCTTTTTTGCAGCATTAGCCACTGTGGCTCTAGGTACATTTTGCAAAGTGTTTCTCAGATTTTGCAGTAAGGTGCACCCTACTGAGAAAACTCTGTCATTGATGCTGTCATCTTTTGGTCTGCTAAATGTTCGTTGCATAACAGCAACAAGAGATACATCAAATTTTTCTGAGGAGCTACGTACTAGAAATTAGAAGTATCCTTTTCTTAGTCTTAAATTTCTTCCCAAGATCCAATTTTCTAATGCTTTACTCTCATGATTTCTCTAGATCCTTAAAGTTAAGCCTGTTTCTTTCCCTTCTGCCCTATTTGCCTCAGAGGTTAGTCTTTCATGCTTGCTACTTCGGGTGAACAAGAATAGGAAAGCAGGGGTAGTATGTGCTAAAAGGAAGCTTGGCTTGACTTATAATGGATGGCCAAGCCTAATAACTAGTGGTCAGTCACTCTGTAGAAAAGTACTTTTTGGGTACCATGCATTAGCTTTCTTAAATCATTCAAGTGTTGTTACAGTTTTGCAAATTAGTTTTTAACCAAAAATGTGATTGGGGTGGGTGTGGGTGTATGTTTTATTTGGCTTCATAGTGACTACTTAAAGTTGATGAATTTTTTGTGTGAATGTGATACCAACTCATGTATGGGAAAGTATGTGTGAGTTTCAACTGCTAAGATGCAATTTTACTGCAAAACTGGAAAGCTGGGCAAGTGGTACTGAAGAATAAAGGATGTGCAACCATTTATCTTGATAATCCTGTGTCTTGTGTTAATAAGTAAAGCGTTTACTTAATGGCTTAAATGGAAAAGATTCGTGACTAAGATCATGCAGGTTCTTATATCTGAGAAGCTTAAAAAATTTCTATTCAGTCATAATGATACTTGTAATATTGCAGTAAGTGACACTCCTATTGCACTTGAATTGTAAAGTAAATACTACATCAGGTTTCCTTGCTGTTTACATTTTGTCTTGGGGTCAAATAAATAGTTACTATCCAAAAGCAGGAGAGAACTTAGGCCTGAGAGGAAATAAAATGCAATTGAGTATCAATGTTAGCTTGTATCAATGTTATTTTGTAACATTTGGTTGTAACTTAACTTTATATCCTGGTAGTGTGTACAATGAAGCTCAGTCATACAGAAGTTCAGAGATGATTTTGTTAATCAAGGTATTTCACAATTTCACAAATCATTAAAGAAACCACGGGAACGTGACACCTCTTTCAAAAGCAGGTGTCAATGTAGGGTGACCACTTTCACAACTCGTAGAGAATAACATAGATGAACTGAAATGTGACTTTGTTCCCTCCCGTAGTGATTTGATTAGACTTCTTTCTGAAACTTGTGCTGAAACATGAGAGCTGCTGTTACTGGAAGGTTTGATTATGAATGGTGAGGTGTAGTGGTGTCAGGTCCTGTGGTTTCGAGTATGTCAGGAAGAAGCAATGTCAAGTGATCTCATGATTGTAGCAGCATTTCTGGAAGGCTTTAAATTGTGTTTTAATACCTCTAGTAAGACATTGAAAGGAACATTTTTAATAAGCCTTTTTTTCTCCATCTAGAAAGTGTCAAAAGATCATTCTGTTCCTGTATGGATAACACTATCTCAACCACCTGTTTTTAGAGTAAGCAGGGGTCTTTTTGTTGGGTTTGGGTTTTTTTCAAAGAAGAAGTCAGTTTAGACCTAGATCCTCTCAACTGAAAAGTCCTCACTGTTTTAAACTTTTAGAAGTTGCCATGATTAAATTTAGTAGGCTGCCGACAAACTTGTATCAACATTTAAGTTTTCTCAGGATCTTTTCTTTGGTAGATATGATTTAGGAAACAATTAAATTCTCTTAATTCCCCTTTATATTCCCTTTATTTTTCTTCCTCTTTAATAGGTACAAGTGATGTAAAAGTTAAAGCCCCTAGTGATCCATAGAATTCTAGTATATAGTTTAAAAAAAAACATACAACTTAAGACTATCACAGACTCACTTTGAGATTTTAGGCATGTTCTCTCAGTTATTTTGTGAAAATTTTCTGATTTTTCTTCAGGAGAAAAGATATTTCAACTGGTCTAAAATAACAATCCTATTATTCTCAAAGAACAAAGACTTTTATGTTTAGCAGCTTTAAAATCAGAATAGATACATTTCTACCCCATGTCCTACTAGTGTGCTAGCTTGTTGGAGTGCTCTCTCAGGAATTCAAAACAAAAATTAAGTCCAGTAGTTACACTGTTGAACTTTGAAGTGTTTTCTGATAGTTATGTAAATCTCTGAAAAAGAATATTTATCATCTATATGTGCTTTCTTCAGTTACTCTTTTATCTCAAGAAGTTAGATTTGCTTATTGGATATTGTGGCCTGGTTCTTTAAATAAGGCAATTTGTATGATATTTTGAGAGCTTCAGAACCTTCTGTTCTGAATTTAGTAAGTGGAATTCAAGGGAAAGGAATTTAAAATAGTGACTCCATGAGATTAATTTAAAGAACAAAAATCAGTATTCTTATTAGAAAATGTTATAACAAGTTAATGCTATCTAAAGAGCAGTCATCTAATTGCTGTTTCACTGAAACTATGTGGGGAATGTAATTGTCTGCCTGAGCAACCTTTCTTGACATTGTCCCCTTTGTATTTTTATTGTCATTTTTACAATTATCATGAAGAATTTCTGCTCAAATGTATCACTGTATTATGTTTAATAAATAGATTAAGGTTGTAGCTGAGTAGTGTGTATCCTGTATTCCAAGATATGCCCTGTCCTCACATGGGAGAAGGAAGGTTCAGAACAAATAAAGTGTGTGTCAGCAGTGGTACTTGATATTCTGAAGAACTATCAGAAGACCCTTCTATGGTTGGCCGTCTCAAGGCTTGGACAGTGAAAGTTGGTTCATATTGAATCAGCAAAATACATTGGATTTTTAGAAATGCTGAACAGGCTTCTCTATAAATGTGGATTGGTCATATCCAAGAATTATATCCTGGATATTAACCAGTATTTATGTGGTTACATTTATGGGGTGAGAAAATGGGTCATCCTCCTCAGGGTTCAAGTGCCTCAATTCACATCTTACTTGAAAAGCCTTGGTCTTCAGCAGCTCAGGTGAAGGTTGCATTGAAACATTAATATCAGTTCAAAAAAATCAGAGAGAAAAAGATAATTATCCTCTTCAACTGAGTTCTGACCGCAGACTGATTAGGTCTTAGGATTTCTTTGCTCCAGTAGGACTTAGTGACATAGATGGAGTCATCCTTCTAACAGACTGCAATAAAAAGTATAGTTCTTAATAATGCACTCAAAAATGTGACAAATAATGGTAACAGAATAAGAGACTGCAGTAGGTGTGGCCACAATATCTTTTATGTCTTTGACTTTTGTACTGACCGTTCACAAACTCTTCATTTATAGTGCTGCTCTGTGAATTAAAGGAGTTTGCATCTTGGGTATGTTTAACAGATGGAGAGTGGATTGTGCTCTGCCAAAGACTGCACATTGAGCAAGTTCTTCCTTTTCATTTACCTTTGGCTCACCAGAAAGTGCAACTGGTTTTCAAAACAAGCAATCACATTATCATGTTATCATGTTAGAATAAGCTAGATACAAAAAAAATTATTAGCCTTTTTTGGACTCTGGCTATTTATAGCACTCAGTCAGTGTTTCAGCAGCTTAACAGCCTGACAAGGAGTTGCCCCAGGACTAGCACTTTCTTTGGAAGCTCTAGTATCATCTTCAGCCACTGTTAGACCAAAGTACTAGGTATTGCTATTTGCATTTATAGCATGATGTTCTTCTTACCCTATCATGTTCTCCCTCAAGGATTATCATGAGTGTTTTTCTTTCCCATTAAAGTATGGGAAATAAATGTATTTCCAGTACATTGCTACTCTGAAAAGAAAGACTTGGTTCTATCCTAAACATATGGGGACTCTGCACTCAAGGTTAAGCCTGTGATTATTTTTCCTCTGCTGCAGATACCAGACTTCTTTTAGATTTTTTTTTTGTTTGTTTGTTTTCCTATCTGTCCAACAGCATGTGGGGTTCAAACACTATCTCTTATGGGCTTGTCCTTGATCTTTTCAGAGAACTGAAAACAATTATTATCTGTCAGTATTTGTGGCCTTCTTAAGAAGATGGAGAATTCATGTTTATTCATATCCAGGAAGATCAGCTGCAACTTCCAGATGTAAACCAAGGGAGATAACTGGGAAAATTTGGTCAGTGCTTCAGGTGAAAATAACCTGGGACTGACCTAGGCAGAAAACAGATTTATTCTATTTCCTATAGCCAGCAGTGGCCTTTAAATGACAAGTCAAGTCACTTTGGGAGGTTCTCTGTGTATCATGTTCTTCAGTGCTAACCTGTATGCATAGATGTGCTGGTTTTAGGTGGTGTGTGTTAGGTTTCATCTCTGGCTGGTAGCATGATGTCACACAAGATAGTCTGTCCAATCATCTATTGCCCCTCAGCAATCATGTGAATGAAGCAGTCGTTGTCCCATGCTGGGTTGTATGTCAACTCCCTCAGTAGCTAAGTGGTTTAGGCTTCAGAGAGAGCATTCTTCCTGGTCTTATCCCCATTGCGGGTGTCTGTTATGGATGCTGCAGAAGTCATTAAAACGCATTAAAATTTCTCTGAATCATGTTATCCCTAAGGAATGTCTGTGTTTTAAATGAATGCTTCAATACTGAGGATTTTCAAGTCTTAAAATACTGTATTCCGCTCTAAAGAATTCTGCTTGCCTGCTATACTCTCTCAATAAGGAGATCGTATTTTCATTAATTTCACACTTGTATGAAGGCACAGAATTTTTGAAGATGGCAGCATCTAATTATATTTTGTCCCATTCCTGTTACTGGCAGGGCTGGCATTCAGTGTTGTCATATTGTGGCTGGAAGTCATATCTCTGTATATCTCTGTGTGTCAGATTCCATTTATTGTGTATTTTCTAAGGCTATCGTACTAACTTTTAAAATAAACATAGTATTACTGTGCTGTTCAAAAAACACTTCTTACCTATATTGGAATAGTTTCTTTTGCATTAATATCAAGACAGTAGTCTAGATTTCCTTAGATCAAGAAAGCCAATGAGATCAATGGGCTTTATGCAATGAAGCTAAATTCTTCATTCAAGTCACTCTTAGAATTTCATTTGTTCCCTTCCCTGGGGAGGCTGTTTCAGTGATCAGCCACCCTCTCAGTGAAGAGCCTTTTCTTAATGTCCAATCTGAACTTCTCCTGGTGCAGATTCTTGCCATTCCCTCATGTCCTATCACTGGTCACCAGAAAGAGGAGAGAAGAGATCAGCACCTCCCCCTTGAGGAAGATATAGACTGGGTGGAGGTCACTCCTCAGCCTTCTCCCAGCTGAACAAACAAAGTGACCTCAGATGGTTCTTGGAAGTCTTGTCCTCAAGACCTTTCAGCATCTTGGTCCTCTTCTCTGGACACTCTCCAACAGCTTGATGNTTAATGTCCAATCTGAACTTCTCCTGGTGCAGATTCTTGCCATTCCCTCATGTCCTATCACTGGTCACCAGAAAGAGGAGAGAAGAGATCAGCACCTCCCCC
This sequence comes from Grantiella picta, assembly GCA_013397955.1. Lineage (NCBI taxonomy): Eukaryota > Metazoa > Chordata > Aves > Passeriformes > Meliphagidae > Grantiella > Grantiella picta. Next base: position 159,119 of record VZRM01001490.1, read on the forward strand.
TTGAGGAAGATATAGACTGGGTGGAGGTCACTCCTCAGCCTTCTCCCAGCTGAACAAACAAAGTGACCTCAGATGGTTCTTGGAAGTCTTGTCCTCAAGACCTTTCAGCATCTTGGTCCTCTTCTCTGGACACTCTCCAACAGCTTGATGTCCTTCCTTAAGGCACCCAAACCAGCACAGAGGGCTTGAGGTAGGGCTGCACCAGTGCAGAGCAGAGCAGGACAGTCACTTCCCTTGCTTGGCTCACTGCATTCTGCTGGATGCACCCCAGGATACAGCCCTTTCGGCTGCCAGGGCACACTATTGACTCATACACAGCTTGCCATCAACCCAAACACCAAATCTCTTTCCCCTCTTGCTTCTTGTTCCCCCAGTTTGTACATCTAACCAGGATTATCCCATCCTGGGTAGAGAATCATGCAAAACAATGATCCCAAGAAAGCTTTGGAATGTTAGTGTGTTCGAGTCTAGTCCTAAGTTTCCTTCTCTTTGCAAAAGTTCCTTTCTGATTCAATGTTGATTCAAGACGTTGTAAGAGAAGTGACAATTCTGTAAGTGCCATAAAGCAACTTTTTAATTAGTTAATTGTAGTTTTCTGAATGAAGATGTTGTTCAAAAGTTTTTCAGGAGACATTAATTGGCAATTGACCAAACAATATTTCTGTGTAAGATTTTGTCTATCTTAGCTTTTAAGAAAAATAATATATTTGTTAAACTAGTTAATTTTTTTTAGTTCTAGTCAGTAATTTGCAATCTTGTGCTATTTTAATAACAAATTACATTAAACAGGGCTAACAGGTAGGTAGTGCTTCAAGAAAATGGCTGAATTTAATATTTTGTTTGTGGTTTCCCTTAATATTAGGTGGATCTTTGCTTATAAAATGTGTGAAGGTTATTTGTGCATTCCGCTTATTGAAATGACTAATCAAAGGTACAAACAATTTTTATTTTACAGGTCAACAGCAAGGACAGGATGGAGTAAAAGTACAGCAAGCCACCATAGCTCCTGTAACCGTAGCAGTAGGTGGCATTGCTAATGCAGCAATTGGTGCTGTTAGTCCCGATCAGATAACACAAGTGCAGCTGCAACAAGCTCAACAAGCTTCTGATCAGGAAGTGCAGCCTGGCAAGAGATTGAGAAGAGTTGCCTGTTCATGTCCTAATTGCAGAGAGGGAGAAGGAAGGTAAAAGTAACTTTTATCAGTATATATTTAAGCATCTTATTGCAGTTTGCCTCATTTGGGAAAGAGATTGTCCTATATTGCCTAGATTTTTAATGCTTTCTTTTAGAAAGTACATTTGTGTGGGCTTTTTTAGACAGGGATTAAAATTGTCTCTATTAGCATGAAATGTTTCTCCTGATAGCTGGTAATGTTGTAGAATATAACTACTTAGCTGTTTAAATATGATCTTTTTAGAGGCAGCAATGAGCCAGGAAAAAAGAAACAGCATATCTGCCATATTGAAGGATGTGGAAAAGTTTATGGCAAGACATCTCATCTTCGAGCACATCTGCGCTGGCATACTGGTGAAAGACCATTTGTATGCAACTGGATTTTTTGTGGCAAGCGATTCACGAGGAGTGATGAGTTACAAAGGCATAGAAGAACCCACACAGGTTGGTCATTCCTCTCTGTAACCATAGTACAGCAAGTCTGAATCATAGCAGCTGTAGTTAGACAATGGTATCAAGGTTCTCACTTATAAAGTTACCAGAAAATTACTCTTAAATGTAAAAAAAGTAACTTTAAAACAAGGAAGTGGTAGATTTCAATTTTCCTCAATTTAAGCTGACTGTGAAATCATATAAATAAGAAAGGATCTGTTCTAACTGTTCTTTTGTACCTAGGCTAGAAAAAGATGACCACTTCATTGTAGATAGATGGTGTAGATTAGCTAGTACTGGATCTAAATGTAACAAATTTAGGTCAGGCATGTAGGATTGGCCGTGGACCAGAGTTATTGTTTCCTCACTTGGATTAGCTCAGTCCTTAAGAAATTTATTAACCTAGTCCATACATTAGATTTGGTCTTCTTGGGAAATTTCCTAAAGTGTCAAGTGGGAACTGATACAGCAAATTCTCTTTAACAGTTCAGATTGGAAAATTTGACCTTTTAAAGGCTGAAAATTATATCAGACTTCATATTTTTAAACCCAGGAGAGTGTATCCCCTTCCCTGTCCTTCCTCCCCTTGTAGCATCTGCTGTCTAAGCACTAGTTAAATTTGAACAGTGATAGGACCTTTTAGTATCTTGAATTTGTCTCTCTTGATGTAGATTTCATACATCCTCATGGACCATAAGAATTCATGTTTCAGAATTTGCTTCCCATCTCTGTAATCTAAATAAGAGAAGTATTCTTAAAAAATGCTACCAAGTTGTTCTTTGAGGGCTTTTATCTGCCTCACTCTTGTAGGTTTATGGAAATTTATGAAAATTCTCTGGTGACCTGAAATTCAAACTTCTCATCAGATAATCACAGCATAGCAAATATTTCCTAAGAACATTTTAGTAGTGAAGAGTAGATTGCCAAAAGCCTATGACTGAACAGAACACACCTGGAAATGAGTCAGGAAAGAAAATATTTTATCCTTTTAAAGACACTTTGTTGAATAGACTAGGGTGAGATTCAAATGATCAAGCAGTGTTCAGTGCTTTCTTGCAGTAACATTTTGGTTTTGTTCTTCTTCTTAAAAAGGTGAAAAGAGATTTGAGTGCCCAGAATGTTCTAAAAGGTTTATGCGAAGTGACCATCTCTCGAAACATGTCAAAACTCATCAGAACAAGAAGGGTGGTGGAACAGCCCTTGCTATTGTTACCTCAGGAGAACTGGACTCTTCAGTTACTGAGGTTCTTGGTTCTCCAAGAATTGTCACTGTTGCTGCCATTTCTCAAGATTCAAACCCAGCAACCCCTAACGTTTCAACAAACATGGAAGAATTCTGAAAGGATCATTTATATGGACACCTAGTGCTGCACTTAAGTTTACATACCTTTCAGGATATGGAAGTGGGCTGGTAAAGTGGATTACATAGCAGGAAATCATTTTTTCAGTCATGACTTCTGTAAGTGTTCCAGGTTGGAGGGTCAGCATGGGAAGTGTACACCGGTGCAACAAGACAAAAATTTCAAAAATACAAACAGCGCAAATTGATGACTGGATAAACAGATGGAGGAATAATATTTCCATACTGTACTTTTTTAGTTATATGTCTGTATATTCTGTAATGATTTTAAGTGAACCTTGACCCCCTATTTTAGCACTGTATGTTAATGTGTTTATAAAATCAGATAGTGTCAATGTAAAACAGGGTGGACCTTGACTAGGATTAATACCATTTGATGAAGGTACATTGTTTTTAACATAAATTTGTAATATTTTCATGAAAGCATCCTTTTCCCATATGGCACAGCAAAACAGAATGCAGGATGAACAGCAGTGGATGTATTTTAGGTTTTTGTGCAGTCCATACAACACATCCGTTAATTTTGGCCATCTTTTCTCAAGCTGTGGAATTACTCAAATAGCAGCTGGGTGATACATGCTGCAAAGTGGTTCTGAGGTGGGCCTCAGATTAATTTTGACTACTACATTATGGTAGTGTGTATAAATGACAATCAGTGACTTCTAATTCCTCTCTTTGTGTGGAGAGCTAGGGTTATGTAGAATTAGTGTAAACAGTAGGAAAGATAAAACCATAGAAAGACATTAACATAAGATTTACAAAAGTAATGGTGTCTTTATGTAGAATGAAAAAATAATTGTGTCAATTTTTGGTAATTCATTTTGTTATGTATATCCCTGCCCATGGCAAGGAGGTTGGGACTAGATGATCTTTAAGGTCCCTTCCAACCCAAACCATTCTATGGTTCTATGATTCTGTATTTTAAAACATCTGTGGCCCATTTCTAACTCATAGGTAACTTGAATCTTAAAAACTCGACCTTAGGTGTTTGAATGTTTTAATTTTGTTAGAATTCATGGATATTAATCAGACAATTGAGTGTTGTAGCTCATTCTCCAGTATCTCCTCTCTGTAAATACTAGTCTATTATGTAGTGGTTAATGTGCTGAGTTCTTTGTGCTTGGACTTAATAGCCAAAGAAAAAAATTGATTATCACATTTTAATTAAAAAAAAAGAAGGAAGTAAACACTTTCTCTTTTCCCCGAAATATTACTTTCTCTATTTTATCTTCAAGGATAATAAGTGGGCTGGTAATAAATATCTCTTACCTATCAGGTCTTATATTGAGCCTCCAACCACAAAACAAACTAGGAAAAGAGAAATATTGTTATCTTTTTGGGACATGACTTTTGGTTTCAAAGTTTTGGTTACATTTTCAGATGTGACAGTGAGTACAGAGGTAATGTAAAAACAACAAAACAAAACAAAAAAAAAAAAAAAAATTGCATTTTCTATGTGAAAATTCCAGTAGGTACAAGGAGGAAAGATGGCCAAATATTTCATACTCAGGATCTTTAATTACTTCCCATAGGCATAAATGTAACCTTTAACATCTACAGTCCTTTTTTAATAAATTCTCATGACCAGTTTTTAAGGAGATTTATACACAAAAATATTTTTAATGTAACTAAAGGAAGTACAGTGCAAGAAGAACAAGATGTTTTTCTTTCCCCTGCAAATTATGAAGGGAAGAATGTGTGTGGTAGCTGTTGGTTTGCAAGACGTAACAGGTACCCTGTGCATTCCCTAATGAGCATATACTTCTCATCTGAACAATTTATCAATCTTGTGGTGTTTTCTGTATTTTTGAAGCAAAAGAAGTACCATTGTTTACACTGTGTACACTTTAGGCCAGCCCTTTGTAGCAAAATACTAAGCTGAGGGTATCTTATACTTTCAGTTTACATACAAAGCTTTGAGATTAAAGAAAAACAATTTTACACTGTGGTTATAAATTTCAAGTTTCTTAAAGCTTTTTTAGACTTGTAACAGAGTCTTTAAATTTTAGTTGGGTTTTGTACATTATTTTGTATATTTTATTTAAAGTACTCTTAACTGATGTATCTGGATTAAAACATCAGAATCAATTAGGTGATACATTTAATACAGATGAACATTAGGTAGTATTAACTGTTAATTTTATTATATAGGAAATGAAACGTCAAAGATGTATTTTATCGTTATGCTTCACAATCAGTGCTCTACGTTACTTTATGCAAAGATGAACTTTCCTAATGTTAATATCATATTTCCTAAAAGTTAACAGTTTTGTAAACTGAAGTGACAAGCATTCTGCACAACCATTTCATATGTAATTTTTTCATGCATACTTATGTATGCAGATAGGAAACTGAAGTAATTTTTAATCTGCAATGAATCCTTATTATAGATGTATCCAAATCTAAATCTGGTTGGCTTCATAGCATCTCAAGTACATTAACTTGTTAGCAGGTGCACATTTTACCACTGGAATTAGAAACATTCTGCCGGTCTGTTCTGCATACCATTCTGAATCCACTTTTCTGTCTTAAAAGGATCGTAAATTTCAATGTCCTTTATTTGACTCAGTGGGATATAGCTGTTGTAAGTAATAGGGCACAGATGTGCAGTAGTATCTTGTTTAATGGCATTTCACTGTTCATTCCCTTTGCCACCATTAAAAATTTTGCTATATTGTAATTATCAGTGCAAAGTGTATTTACCACGGTAGAACTCCGGTGTTAGAATAGTTTTTTTCTTACAATATACTTTATTTGGTTAGGTTTGTGTATGTGTTGCCGATTACATTAGCAATTGGTGTTAAGTCATTATTTATCACATTCTTTCACGAGAGCAGTAATAAAAGTGTGTAATCTAGGAGAAAAAGTTAATTTGTCAAAGTTAAGTAAGCATGATGTTTAGGTCCTATTTTTCAATTTTATAACTGTTTTATTGCAACAATATTTGTATTTAAGTCTTCATTTTAATGCCTTGTGGTGTTTTTTTATGCATGTCACTGAATTGTCATCCCGCAAGAATTGATGTGCAGCATAGGGTATTAAATCTACATAATGATTTTGAAACAGAAAAATAGTTGATGGTAAAAATGTAAATGTTTTGCAAAAATTCCTTATAAAAAAAGTTTTGTAGTAATATTTCACTTGTAAATTTTTCTAAAAAAAAGTGGAAAAGGAAAAAAATGAGAGTAACGTTTCCCCACATCTAGAATTTAGAAATTAATTCTGCCAGCAAAGCCTGTAAGGCATTAATCTGACACTTTTACAATGCTGATTTGTATAATTTTTTGGTGGGTTTGGAACTAAAATCATGTACAAGTTGTTGCCTGCAATAACATTTTGCAAGTAACCTATTAAAATTCCCTTGAGTTTAAAAGGTTTCTTCATTTAATTGCTTACAATATAAAGCAGCAATAAATTATGTTTGTGTGATAATCTGTTCATCAAGAAGAACACTAGAAAACAAATGCTTCTCAATGGGGAAAGGTTGGCAGCAGCTTCTGGATTTGTGTAATTAAGACCTGTACTTGCTGGTCAGCGTTTCCCAACTGGCAGACTCCCAGCAGGGAATTAAACCAGCAGATTCTAGCTCAGCATGAATTCTGTGGGGTTTGTTCAGCTCTTGCGAATGGAAGCTACGGCTATTCCTGAACACACCAAAGGAATAACCAAAGGGAAAAATTCCCTAAGGTAAGGAATATGTACACACACACACACACACACACACACACACAGAGGTAAAATAAAAACTTACAAAACTGAAGAATATTCAGTTTGACAGAGATAAGTAATAGAAGTGTCATTGTATTGAACATAGGGATTGAAACCTGAAAGTACTGACTTCAACTCATAGAAAATATATTGAGTTTTTCTTAGTGAAATGTCAACAGGCTCCTGCGTTGTGTTATACTAAAATAACTTTATGGTATGCCAAATTGCTAGTGATAATGTTATAGTAAATATTTTATTAAAATGCTATAAGAATTTTTATGGTATAGTTTACCATACTTTTGCAGTGAGTAAGTAATACTGTTTCACAAAGGAAGAAATACATAGAGAATCACAGAATCATTTAGGGTGGAAGACCTTTAACATCACTGAGTCCAACTGAAAAGTTAACACTGCACCTCCCACAATTAAAACATGTCCCTAAGTACCACATATACGCATAAGAAGTCCACTTTTTTCCATTTTCCAAAAGAAGATGAATTTAAAATTTGGGACTTACAGCCATGTAGTGCAAGACAGAATTATCTTTCCTAACGGAGATATAAAATTCTCTTTTACATTCTTATACATGCTCTTTATTGTATGTTCAATGAAATACCTGTTAAAGTCTCAGTAACCTCTATTTGAATGCCAGACAAACTTACTAACTGAAGTCAAGCCATGTCGTAATTCAAAGTAAATGCATCTGACCAATTAATATGTCTTTAGTGTCCAATTTTTTAGTATTGGGACACTGGTGTGTTTTGGAGCAAAGTCTACATTAGTTGTAGGAGACTAGTCCTCTGCTTACGCCATTTCAAATACACAATATCAGAAAATGTATCAAATCTTTACATAAGGACGGAAGGGTGACTGTGCATGTTACATTTTACCCTTTTAGTCCTTCAACTGTGATCGTTCTACTCTGAGAAGCATGAAGTGTGACACCAAATTGAGTATTTCTGTCTGCAACTGTAGATTCACTATCATTGCTAAAATTATCTAAAATTACATTTTCTATTTATTCAGTTGGCTTAATTTTATATCCAGCTAGGTAGTAAATACCAGGATGGGGTTTTATCTGTATGTAACATTAACATTTATTTCATATTGAACTTCCTAATACCTTCCATGCCTCTGCTTCCCATTACTTTCCCTTTCTCCAAAGCTACTTGCATCATTTCCTGATATCCTGAGAGTTGTCTGTGTAAATGGAAATGCTGTGGGGACCTAGAGCTGGCATGTGCTATCTTCGCTTGCTGGAACACCTTCCATGGAGAGAGGACAGCGAGATACCTTTCCTAGAACAGCCTCACTAAAAATGACTGAATGCTATCACGGGTGGGTGGATTGGTGCTGTGCAGAGCTGCTGTGAGTGTCCTGATGGGCACTTCTCCAACTGAGGTGGACAGTAAATGAACCTGACTGGGGGGTCTGGCTCTGTGGCCCCATGCAAGTTATTTACCAGTAACAGAAATGTCAAAAGGTTAGTTTTTGCATGGAGTTGTCTGTCGCTTCTCCAGAAGCACTTGGGTTAGGTTTATAGCTTGCAAGAGATTTTTAACACGCTCTAATGTTTGTGAATTGTTCGACTAAAATGTTTCTTCAAATAATTCCGCTGTCATTACTGGGGTACTTTTCAGTTTATTTTGGTTTGTTGGGTGGTTTTCGTAGAAAGTACCAAAAATCACCTACTCTAAATTGTCAGGTTAAGGAATATTGGCATTTCTTTGGCTTACATGAGCAGCAGTGTGCATGTAAGAGTCATGATATACAAATTTAAAGCTATAGCTATCATTTCTACTTCTATGTATGGGAAATGCCTAGCCTTGAGCATTTATAAATTTCTTGTAAGAGTATTTTAGCACAGCATTTTAAAAAATAAAGAATGTTTTAACCTTTATAGTTACTCCTAGGAAGGAGAAACTGTTCTAAACTGAAGTGTATTGAAGACCATAAATATTCAGAGATTTCTTAAGCAGGTGCACATTTTACAGCATTTCTGCAATTTTTCACTCTCTCTTGAGTCTGTCCCCTCTTGCATCTGTGCTGTATCCTAAGCCTAAGTTGCCATTAAGACCTCTCTCAGTGCATTTTCAAATGCTATAGCTTTTTATTTTAATAATCTCTTGCTTCTTGCTAAAACCATTGCAGAAACACATAGACCAGACAAAAGAAGTACTCTCTCTTAAATATTTCTATTGGAAAACTCTTTTGGAAAGTATTTCAGTTGAATGAGATCTCTGTTCTGTCCCCACATATTATAGAAGCATAGTCCAAGGTGGAGTTTAAAATAAAGGTTTGCAAAGCAGGGAGTGTTTCTCAAAAAATGGTTCTACTGCTGGCCTGAAATTCTGTTAAGCGTTAATTTTTACACTGTTTTAAGTTCAAAGCATACCTTTGTCTTACTTGTATGTATTTTAAAGGCAGTCTTGGGCTCTTCTTCCAGGAAGAGCCCAATCCCAAAGCTGGCTGACCTTTTGGCATTGACACACTTAACAGTTTTGAAAGATTTTTGAAACTACTGAAAGCAAGCAGTAAGATAAGCATGTTCTGCATAGACCTAGAAATATTCAGATTTTCTTAAAAGTAGTTGAATTAATGAGTTATTGATTTGCTTTCATAGCTCAATTTACTAACTTAAACCAGAACTTAAAGATTCTTGAGTTTGTACATCAATAAGTAGATAAAGCACTATCCTCTTGCTAACTCCTTGTAGTCAGTTCTACTTCAGTCTTACAAGTACAGATTCTCTACTTACAGTTTTAAAAATCTAAGGAATTAATATGCAAAATTACACAGGTGAGTGGAAAAAAACCACGAAAGTGAAAGCCAAACCAAGTGAAGTATTTTTTCTAGTCACATATTTTACTTTTATCCTGTTATAATTTTTGCTTAGGCATGCCAGATTTTCATCATCTTATGTCAGTTCCTAACAGAAAACTTCCATAACTAGATGTGGAAGAAGTGTTTATTTAAAGGAGAAAAAAGGTAGTTAAAGCATAAACAGGATCCTGGTTGGTGTACCTTTTCCCCCTAAAGTCTTCTATTTTTATTGACAACTGACACTAAAGCTTATTGCTGCCTATAAAGGGAAAAGAATTCGAGATAATTGAAAGAGGAGAGAATTACCTGAGAGTGGGATGGAGAGGGGTGATAAAATACTTGATAAGTTAAAAAAACCAAACAAAACACAAAAGAATACATTACAAAATAGGCGACTGAAGAACTAAGAGAAACCTGAATGGAATCTAAAATGATACTGCAGGAACAGAAAAAGCAGTAGTTACCGTTAACAGTTACCATGATGAGCTAGAAGGAGGTGAAGAATAGGTAGGATTGTCCCTTTGCAAATATACATTTTTTTATGTTTTTGTCTCGTGATACAACAATGGTCTTGCACGTGGTACAGGCAACTTCTTTCTGTCTTGAGCAGAAGTCACAGAGTACTGAGTAGACTAATTATTGAAAGGTCTTTGAAAGTGGAAATCCTTGTTTATTTTTCCAAACTGCTGGACTTGCAGACAGAGTAGAATATGGTTTAAAGTAGAGTTGCCTGGGAGCTGTGCCTGGACATAGCAAATGTCAATCATCCTGGATGTTATCATCTGTTTACATTAAGACAAGCAATCAATTTTTACAGATTGTCATAAACTAGAGAGACTTTTCTACTTATATAGAAAAAATTATATTTTTCTCAGCTTTTTTTCTCTTCCTCTTTTATAGCATCATGAAACTACACAGAAATAAAGTTGGTAGCCTTGATGTAATAAAAATAGTCTGGTTTAAATTGTAAGAGCTTAAGACGTGAAATAGTAGTACCTTTAAGCTCCTACTCTTAAATATGAACAGAAGTAATGTTACTGTCTTCCCACATCAATTTACTGAAATGGTGTAATTCAGGTGTAATATGGTCAATATGACTTTTGCATTAAACATAATCTGAACTTCTACACTGACATCTATAATTTTCATGCTTGTTGAGCTAAATGCCTGAAGCCTCTTTTGAAACTAAGATTCAAACCTTTGGGTAGCCTTCTATTTACACTTGCAGCTTTCAAAACTAGTTTGGCATTGAGGATCACCTAGAAGCTGCTCTGGTTGCTATTTACTATTGCTATTTAGCCAGTAATAATAACTGATCACACCCTTGGTCTTCCTTTAGTTGAGACTGTACAATAGCCTCTATCTTCTGCTTGTTTTAGCACAGTAGTCTGTTACCACCCTGTTAGAATAAAACTTCTAAGTATTTTTAGAACTCTAGTCTGTATTAGATTGTTATCTAATTAATTGGTGGTGGCTGACTGATCCCATGGTAATATGCATGTAAAGAGTAGAGAGTAGGAGAACAATGGAATATGTAACAAGCCAATATGTAAAGAGTCATTACCTACAAAAATGCTAAATTTAATCTTGTCTATATTTAATCTCTTCCATTCTTTAAAAAAAAAATCATCATCTGTGGTCTTGAAGAGATAACTATCAAATACACAGGAACACATGCAGTGAAAAGAAGTTGATGGAGACATGTTTATTGCAATAAACCCCTATCAGTTGGACAACAGAGATAGATGAAGGAATATCAAAAGTGAAAGTTCTTGTGGGAGATGATAGCAGATTTCAAATATGTCACAGGTTCAGAGAAAGAATTTGGAGATTAACTTTTTGTCATTTTGAAGAAATAAAAATTCATGTATCACAATAATCTGTATGAATCCCTTCATTTGAATGACTTGACAGAATGTACCAGTTGATCTCTCAACTGAACTAACTAAACAAAGCTTTCCACAAAGATTCTACAAGCAGTTTTTTATAAGGATCCGAAAATTACTTTTTGAAGGTGCCGACCGTTTCATTTCAGAGAACAAAAGCTTCTGTTATACTACTTCACTGAGATCTTAGAGGTCAATATCTTTTTCACATATTTCTAGTCCACTGTCACCTTATGTTCCTCAAAATTTATTATTATGACTTCAAATTGCTGTTGAATTTGTCTGTTAACTATCTGTTAATTGTCCTTCTGACTGGCCAACTAAGAGATTCAAATATCAGCTCTATATATTGTGTTGAATGTGCCTATTCATTGTGCTACAGCTGCAGCAGCTAACTACGAAATTTACATAGAAGTTTTTACCCATACTCTTGCTGAAGTGTACTCCTAGAAGTCCTGCAGAATACTTGAGATAAGATTTAAATAAATAAAGGGATTGTCAGAAACGAAAGCAAGTAAAGCTTGAGGACAAATTATGTCAGTCACGTAAGTCAGGAAGAGACTGGGTCAACTTTTAGGATTTTTCATCCTTGTTTAACTATAGGTCTTTTAAGTTTTGTTTAAAGCATGTTGTATTTGATTTCACCACAAGGACATGGGGAAATTACTTGCCTTCAATAGATAGATAGATAGATGACATATTTTCATCTGTGCCCATTTAAGTTTGTAGACTCCTCTGGCCATGACCCAAGAGGCAGGTTCATCTGTGGCAAAGCCTGGAAAAACCCCTGCACTTACACCAAGACAGGTATTTTTTCTGCCACTTTGTGATTCAAGAAAAGAGATGTAGCTCAAGCTTGTCAGTGAGGAGCTATATTGCACAGATCAATGTCTCCATAGAGCAAGAGTAGTAGGAAAAAAGATTTCTCTTGCTTTTTTCCTTGAGAAATGTGGAAAGTGCTCTGAAAGTTGGTTGCATGCTAAAGGTTGACCAAATGAAGCATGAAAAGCAAACGGATGGCACTGGTGAGAGAGCCAAACTCCAAGCCCTAGCAACACTGCTGAATTCTGGCTGACCCCTGCAGAGGGGAGCGTAATCCCCTTCTTTTAGAATGTGAGAACAAAGGGGCTCACAGAAAAGAAACCGGGGAAGAAATGTAACGTCCCCTGTGCTGCAAAATAAGAGTAAAATTCATCAAGGAGCACTACAGTTTTTTTGCCCATAGTAAGAAAACAAGCCAGCTCCAAAGGTCTGTGGGGTGATAGCCTGGCACAGGGTGGATTTCTGGGCATTGCCTCACTATTTGTGCTCAACTCCTGGGAGAGCTGCATGTGCAGCAGCACAGCGCTGTGTGCAGTCACAGGTACCGGTTCCTAAAGTACATTGGTAGTAGAACTCAACTCATGGCTCCATCTTAGATGTTTTCTTGAAAACAACTCCATGATCGCAGAGGTCTCCAGATGCCCACGCCAAGAGCATGCACATATTTTATAAGGGTGTTTTTGCATGAGTCATACGGCTGAAATCATCTACAGAGATGCTCTACAGCTTGGCAGACCACCACGGGCTGGTAGAGACATGAGCAGCCTGTAAGTGCCAAACTGAAGAAACCTCTGAGAGAAACCTGTCACACGCCAAGTGAAGCTGGCTTTCCTTGCAGCTGACATAATGAGCGTTTTTCTCAGACATCCACAGACATTTTTCTTTCTCGGGGTTGAAAACATATATTCTGAAAATATCTGTCTTTCTTTTGTGCTTAATCAGATGCAAATAGGCAGCTTTAGCAGCTGCTAAGTTGGGAAGGCAAGCACTAGTGACCTGCTCTTTTTTTTCTGCAAAAACCAAGCCGAGGAGAAGTTTTAAATCCCGGCAGGAAATGTTTGTTGCACAGTGAGCATAACTCCAGAAAGCAGCTGTATTCACACCGTCGTGGAAGGGGTGGTTACTTCTGTGGCCTGAAGTTTAACTAAGAGCTGCCCAAATAAAACCACGGTTGGCGCACTGCTTCCTCCTGAGCCCCTTGTCCCTGTGTGTCCCCGCAGCAGCGAGCGGGCTCCGGCGGGACCTGTCCCGATGGTTGCTTGGCGCCCCGGGCGGCAGCCGGACATTTGCGGTCTGGTTTGGTCTAACAGCTCCCACCGAACGCGCTGTCCTGGCATCCCCAGGGCACGCTGGAGAACAGGTATGGGCAGACAACAAACAGTTAATTTATGGGACTTTTGTACACATTTGCTGTGGGAGATGCTGAGACAGGGATTCGTATTTCACACGTTCCCGGAGACGCGGGGGAGGATGCACCAGTGTTGCTCCACAGGGATTAGAGTCTGTAAGCTGTCACGAATTCCCTCGAATCCCACCGCGATGCCGTGCCCTCCGCCCCCGGCCCCTCCCGCCCCGATCCGCCGACCGCCCCCGGGGCCGTCCGGGCGCAGGNGCTCCTGAGGCGCCCCGGCAGCGGCAGGTGAGCGGGGCCTGCCCTGAGCCTCCTTTCCCGGCAGAGTCCCTTTTCCCCGGCCCTGAGCCCATTTTCCCTGCCCTGAGCCCATTTTCCCTGCCCTGAGCCCATTTTCCCTGCCCTGAGCCCCCCTTCCCGGCCCTGAGCCCCCCTTCACGGCAGAGCCCCCTTTCCCGACCGAGCCCCCTTTCCCCTGCCCTGAGCCCACTCTCCCTGGCCCAGAGCCCCCTTTCCCGGCCGAGCCCCCTCTCCCCGGCGCCGCGCTCCCTCGGGAGGCAGCGGCCGTGCAGAGCCGGCGGCCGCCGCGGGTGCCTCCTGCCGGCCCGTGGGGGGCTTGCTGCAGGGAATTCCAGCGGGCGTGGGAATCTCCCGGGGTGGATAGCGGGGACACGGGTTCTTGTTTCTTATTTTCAGTTCCGAGGAGTTTGTTATGTTGAAAACCTGAGGAGCGACCAGGAACCAAGTCAGTGAGAATGCTGTCTCCCGATGAAATTTAGTGTCAAAACAAGTTGTTTGGTTGGGTTTTTCTGAGGGGACGGGAGTTGGACAAACCTCAAAGTGATATGACAGCCTTGGTTTGGCCAGTAGAGCAGGCTCAAAAATTTACTGTTTGTGTACCTTTTCTTTGCATCACTGTGAAGCTCCACTTG